>VYXB01009669.1:0-30907 GCA_013397135.1 Pachyramphus minor
CCCAAAAAAACCCAAACCAGAAACAGCTTGCAGTCTGTGGTGAGGGCTAATACATAAATCCTGTTCTGTCTGGTACTACTCACAGACCCAGTTTGTTTTTTAACAATTGCAAACCACAGAAATGGAAAATGTGTTTGTTCCCAATCCTTAAGCTATCATTGACTTTATGGGGATTAGTACTTTCAAGAAAGAATGAGTTCCATCTTCCCTTGCCTTTGTTAAAGGAACATCCTAGTTTAACCAATACACTTTTATTTCCATACCTAAGCTTTAAAATTCCTTTGTTTTCTGCCATCTGACACAAGGGACAGTAATTTACACTATTCTGCATTGAAACACTGTTTGGTTAAGTCAGCCAAATATTTTTTGGACTTTTTTTTTCTTCTTCTTTTCTTCTTTTTAGCCCTTATATGCCTATGTTTCCATCCTCCTTCACAGCTACCTCACTTAAAACCTAAAGCCTTCTGGCACTTCTGACTATTTTTGTTTCTTAAGGTTCAGGTCTTTTGTTAGATACTAATCCAGGCAGCCTAAATTTTGTACCGTAGCAGAAATTAGCTTTTCTATAATAAAAGAACATTTTTGGACTCCATGATCTTAGAGGTCTTTTCCAACTTAAAAGACTTCGAGATGCTTTTACTTGCAAGAACCTCTTGTTTTCTAGCCTTGCCTTGCCTTGCTCCCCTCTGATTTCACAACTCTTATGTCTACATAAACGCTTGCTCTGTATTTTCAGCGAGAATCAGAAAACATCACAACATCAGAAAACAAATTTCAACATCCTGGAAAATGATGTAATAATAAAGACAACCACAGCTTGCCTGAAGTTAGAGCTCAAGAATACAGTCACTTTACCATTGTTAATCCAATTAGTAGGCACCTCTTGATCCACAGTAACACTTATGGACTGCATTAAACTTTGACTCAGGTAGCTCTGGTGAGCAACAAGCATTGTGACCCTATTAAGAGCAGTTTTCCAAAGGTGCACAGACTTATTTTGAAGATGAAACAGGATATATTGAAAATATGAATGCTTTCATCTGCCAAAGTGTTTTGTGTGATTCTACCTAGGAGCTGCAGTCAGAGATCAGATATCTTCTCAGCTTTGCATAAAACCTATAATGAAAAGCTGTTACCCATTTCAGAGCCAACAGAAAAAGACAACTAGAAGCCAAAAAGACAGAGAAAAAGGATGACTAGAGAACAAGAAATCAGTGAGATGATACTCATAAGCATAACTTCCTTTTATAGTCATCCTAGAAAAGCTCCAATCACAGCTCCAATAACTCAGTATAAAATTCTAGAAACATAATCTAAAAATTAGCTTTTCAGTTTCAATTTGTGACCTGAGCACAACAACTACTGTTACCCTATTAAAAGCAAACCCACCTGTTTACAAGTGATCAAATACATACCAAGTTAATAATTTCTTTGGTGATGTTATTTTGTGGGACAGTACTTAACTAGAGTTGTGAATAACACACTCATTCTGTAGCAATCTGTATTGAGATAACAATGAGTTTTAGTTGCTACTAGTATTATCAAGATTTATATGTTTTTGTATTTCTACAATGCATAGGTAAAAGGACATATTCATAATCTAAATAAACCAAAGGGGAAGAAAAGACATATTCCAGAATTATTGTTAGGACATGTGTCAGAGAATGAGGATAAATTTAAAAATGCTGTTGTCTCAGTTCCTGCAGAATGTCTCCTGCCAGTGCACGATACTCACTAATCACAACTCGGTCTCAGGTGTGGTTTATTGAACTGAATGTAGAAAATTAAATCTTAATTTAACTTATAGAAACTGGATACCCTGATACCTTGATCAAAAGTGTAAATATAAATGAAATGACAGAGCAACTGTAAGAGCTTCAAGTATGATAATTAGACAGCATTCATGCTTCACTGATGCTGCAATTATGTTACTGTAACTATTCCAGCATCATAGTTTGGATACCACATCATTCTTCTTTCAGAAATAAGCTGAATCTAGGGTTGGGCTGAATTCAGAACTATTACTTTTACATAAATAGTTTACTAGAATTATGTTCTGAATATATACTTTAGAAATGTTATTTTATTAATACATTTTCAAACTTAACGGAAGTTTTGGGAGTAAATGCAGAAAATATCAAAGCTCCAGGTCAAAGTCAGGCTTCTCCAATTCAAATGAAAGTTTTAACATTGCTCCAATGGGATCTTCACCCTGAAAATAGTGAGTAGGGCAGGAAATTTGCTGCAAATAACCTCGTTCAAATTATAGAAATGCTTTGAGTTTTATTCTACTTTTTTACTGTTGATTCAACGGAAATAAGCTACACCTTGACATTACCAAGGGATCCCTGTAATACATGGGATTTATCTTAAGGAGATCTAAGCTTGGAATGCTTTTAGATGTAGATCTAAAATTATTTATGGGTGTGTTGATGTAATTACACCTGAGCTCATTGTCTCTGCTGAAAGGTAGAGATTATTACATTAGTTAGTTCTATGCCACACTGTCTCGGTGTTTTGTTTTTGAGGTCTGAGCTAGAACTACAGACTCATAGAAATATTTTACTATGCTCAGAGTTATCTCAGAGGCCTTTATCAAAGTGCTCTATTGCCCTGTGCAAGTATATCTAACAATGGCTCAGTGTAGGGTGGACTTACTCTGATATCACTTATGCTGCAGTAGGTAGGAATTTCAATATAGGAATTTGTTTAGTTGTATTGCAATCAGAGCATACAGTATTTTTTCCTTTACTCACATTATTCAATGTAGGCCCAGCCTCAACAAGGCAATGGAGGAAAGCTGATGCACATGAGAAGAGAAGCAGAGCCTAAGAGAAAGAAATTACTGTTGTTATTAGGTGAAAATACAGCTATTTAGAAATTCCTAAAGGTATTGAAACACAGTATTGCATTCAAATGGAAAGCTGTAAAGCAAAAGAACAACCACAACCTTGGTCGCTATGTAAACAGCAATTACAGGAATACAAGATTTTTGTACAACAGTAACCCACTGTCTTATTTATAGGTTTTTTTCCTCCATTTTCTACATTTGAAAATGGAAGCAGATGGAAGACAACGCATCCAATTCTGAGATCATTTGTAATGGTGAAATCCCAGCTAAAGGTGGTACTTGAAGTAAAATTAGGCAACCTTAGAAATTCAGCTGAAATCCATATATTCCAGAGAATTTGATAATTTCCTGTAACGTCTTATAATTTCCCACAGAATTTCCTGTGGCACAGGAGGAACATCTGTTTCCTCACTCTTATTCAAGATAGACAGAAAGTAGACACCAACATTAATCATAAGGTAATTCAAGAATTTGTGGAGTTTACAGAATTTTTCTGATAAAAACCAAACCAAACCAACAAAAAATCAAATATATTTACTTAAAATTATATTTAATCATATATATATATATGCATATATGTTTATGCATATATACACAGGTAAATATATATATAGAATTTAAACTACATATATATTCATATATACATTCATATACATGCACAAAATTTTTATTATCCACCTCAAAATCTAAAGAACTTGTTTGCTTTTAAAGCCAGAGATTAAAATGCAAATTGAGCTGCACTTCACTTTTTGTAGTGCCTCATTTCCTGCAGTTCTAAGCAGTTACTGGTCAGACAACAAACGCAGCAGAACATTGTTGGCCACTTTAGTGCTAAATGATTCCTTACCTGCATTCTATGTGACCCAGATAGCAACATCTTTGGAGAGGTTTTTTCTTGTCCTTTGTGAGCTCATTTAGAGGGAGGAAAAAAATCTGAGGTTTATTAACTTCTCTCTGCATGCTAAGGAGGGAAGCACTGCTTTTTATTGGACTATTTAGAGGCTGGGAATCAAACTTAACTTAGTTTTCTAAACTCTTTTCAAAGACCCCTATTCTCTCTGAATCCATACCTGTAACTCAGAGGGGGCAATTCCTGACTCCAAGGCCAAGTGTGTCCAAAGCTGGTGTTTACACTCTTCAGGGCTCGCTAACAGACTGGCAACTTCCCAATGACCGAGGTCTCCCCAGCGGATCTAAACGTTACACCACAAAACATATATGCACCTGAAATACAAGGAGGGATATTTTTTAGTGTGCCAGATCTATGTTTTTACAGCCTCATGCTCAGGTTTATGTTATATGCCTTGCAACTGTCCTGAATTGGCATGGATTTCCATGGGCTAATGGGCCACTGTTGAGGAACCAGTTGAGTGCACAAGGCAAGCCTGGCTTAACTACTTGTAGGGGTCAAGACTTACGGAAAACCCTCTGTAGAACCATATCCAGGCTTCTTCTCGTATAGAATTAATTACTAAAAAAAATAAATAAATTATTATAAATAAATAAATTATTATAAAACACAGTGTACAATCAGGGAACAAACTAAGGATCTGCTTTGTTTCCCATCATGTTATACCTGTATCTATATGCTATTGCAAAATGGGATAAGTCATGCCTCAGGTGTCCTTGTTGAAAAAAACCATATAATAATTTTAAAGAAAGTTTATTTGCAATGGCTAAAGTTCAGTGAGCTGAATCCCACTCAGTGTATTCACATGCATAGCAGCTGTTATGAAAAGTTTTCTCCAGTCAAATCTACCTGTTTGTGCAGCTCAGCTGTAATCAGTTCAGCTAGCAGCTGAGGAAGAAGCTCAAACTCCAGGTCATTAACCTCCCAGCAGTACCTCCAAGAGGGGAGATGCTGCAGAAAGTGCTTACTGCGAAGTTTACCTTTCTGCTGCAAGTAACCCCATCACTACTCCTCATCTCTGTAACTCACACAAAGAAAATATGACTAATTTCAATAGTGATAAATAAAGATACAAGACATTTTATTCTTATGCCCTGTGGTCTGCTAGTTTTCCTCATTTTTTGGAGGCTCTGACCCATTGGAATCAGTGATTTGGGTACCAGTCTATTTTGTAACCCACAACACATGTCCCATTAAGGGAGCAACAGGCTGGAGCAAAGAAACCATTGGAGCATCTCACTATTTCCCATTTGAAATGCTCCTTGCTTTGCCTGTTGTTAATCAGCAGAAAAACTTGCTGTCTCAAAAATGTGAAATCCATGGTTGTAAAGTAAATCCTCAAACTCCTGGCAGCAATAGCAAAAGGAAGAAAAAACCCGAACATTTATGGTCATCTTGGGGAGGGGGTTATTTGCTTATTTATTTCTTAATGGCAGATTGTCTAGAGTAGTTTAAAATTTTAGACTGCATAGGTAATTATATTTTAATTGAATTATTTTAAGTGTGCAATTTGTCACATCTAGTAGTAATTTTAATTACTTAATAAATTGCTTTGGTGTCATGTTTGAATCTCACTTTGAGTACTATATTTCTTAAAAATGACTGAATTGATTAATATTAAAATGTAAGTATTTAAATCAAGCCACTTTTTAAGCAGTTAATTACTTAATTTGAACTTAGAAATAAGAGAAATGAATGTCAGCTAAACAGCATTAGAGTTTGACCCTGAATTCTTAGCACAGTCAATCAATATCTTAGCTGTTTTCAGTGAGATAATTCCCGGAAATTAATATGTTTGCATATTCAAGAAATGAAGGTTACCTACCCTAACTACTTACTTATTTCTGAGTTCTGTGTTTGAGAAAATGCACAGTTAGGTGGAAATATTTTGGGTTAATTGAAGAATTTTATCTTTCCAGGTAGGAATGCTTAAAAAGGCATGAGGAATCAGAATTTGTTTTGCATGTATCATTATTTAAATGGAAAAAATTATGTTTGAAGACATTTGGTAATAGTTCCTGATTTGGTTTTGAGGAAAGATATTCCAAATATTTGTAGCTTGTAGAGATAAAATTTGCCATCACCTAATTCAATTTTCTGTATAGTTGAGCCAGAAGATGCAACCCACACAATCTTGTTTTAAGCCAAATAAATGATACTTACTGTTGTAAATGAGGAAATAAATATGGAGATATGAAACACCAATATGTCCACCTGAGAGAGTTAAATTCAGAGTAAAGAAGGAAAGAATCAAAATTGTAATTTCCAAATCTAACATACTCAACATCTAACTCATGGCAATATGCTAAAGTTCTCTTCAGAGAAGCTGAGCAAATTAGATGTACAATGAAAGTGGCCTTAAGCAACTACCTAGGGGAAGAAATTGATTGTCTAATTTTAACTAAAAGTCAAACAAATTAGTCCTGAAATCCTTGGGGACACTTAATGATCACACAGGGGTTGGAGTTACTTATTGGTAGCAAAGAAGATTTAACGCATTTTTGAGCTTTCACTATTTTTCCGTTTTATGCATAACACTTGTTTTATCTCTATTAAGCTTCAGATTTCATAACATTAATCAGCTTCCACTTAACTAGTAATTAAGAGACAGAACACTACAGAACAATCTAAAAAGTCAGAGGGCTTTCTGTTTCTCACTTTCCTTCATTTTTTACAGCTGAAAACTCATGGCGAGGCAACAACACAGCATAAGTGTGAACCAGGCTGTGCAGTTGGCAATAACTGATAGTTCCCTTTCACCAGGTTTTTAAGCTGTGATCACCAATGCTCAGTTTATAGCTCTTCAAAAGGAAATGCGCTTAGGCTGAAAAGAAAAAAAGAGATAAACTTGAGGTCCTCTCTGACATCTAGAACAATCCAACTCATTAAGACATCTGTCTTTCATGTTGTTCTTTGTCAGAGATGTTTCTGCTATGGCAATTCAATTGCCAGGAAACCTGCAGGTGACAACAACCTGGGAGGGAAGCTACCAAATAGACAGACTCAAGTTGTCTCAAGCTGTGGAGTGACCTGGTGGCCACTGAGGTTGCAGGCAATGTCTAAGAGATCCAATACCAATAAAAATCTGTCTAAATACTCATGAGGAACTTGGTAATATATGAACATCTGAGTATCTGTGGTACTGTGGGGTAAGTTGTACAGAATGAGGGGACTAATTGGTTTTTATTTCTGCCTTAAAGAAATTTAGAGTTAATGATATCATTGTTTCCAATCTCCTCCACACAGCTATACCTCACCTCAGGTGAAAAAAGCCAACAACAGAAAACCTTTCCTAATGACTTGAAATTGCTTTCCCAGGTCTGATGATTATATTATCTTGGGAAATGTGTTGCCAGTCTAATGTTATGTTTGTCTAGTCTTTCCATTCAAATGTGACTCTTCCCACCTTCTGATAATACACTGCTGTTATTTAGACTTTCCTACAACCCTGTCTTTCTGTGTAAAAAGCACTTCTAACAAATTCATGTCTTCTTCATCCTAAATTCTTTTCCACAATCTGCTATGTACAGTCATCTGACAGGCAATTGGCTCATTCTCTGTGAGCCATACAGTCAATGTGGAGATCCCTGCTCCCAGAAGAAAAAGAAAGTAAGATTTTTTTCTTCTGTATTTGTCCAGGAGAGAGAAAACCCTGCTTATGTTGTTCCTCCTTCCAGAAAAATTTTTATGAATTTTAGTACATTTTGTAAACATACTAAGTCTTGTATTTCTCTCTAGAAAGAATATGCCCACATGTACATATATTGACATATGTATTTATATAGATTGAGTATAAATAATTGGATAAACATATATCTAATTTTACATCTGGTCAAATTTTGCCTCAAAGAATATATTTCATAATACCTGAGCATGTGAGGTGATCAGACAGTGTTTATAACCTCTGTGAAAATCCAAAATTAGCCTATTCTTATATGATGAGACTATGAAATACACAATAAGATAGTAGATGGGGGTCATGACCTTAGAGAAAGGAAGATTGGGGTTTATAAAACCCACAGTCTCCTTAACTAACAAGACATAAGGTTGCTACTGTCTGCTTCACTAAGGAGAAAAGGCAAAACAGTGGGTTTAATGCACCCCAATAAAGCTAAGTGACATATCTGTGGTTTTACTTTTCTTAATTGCAAAAGTCTGGAGATCAGGGAAAAAATATCATTAAGAACACCTATATGGATCTTGCATGGCTCCATTGTGAGCAATTCCCTACTTTGTTGTATACTCTTGTATAACCTCAGGGAGATGAGTCGTAAGAGTCACATTTTAGGAGACATTTTAGGCAGTTTTCTAGGACTTTGGGTCCCCTGAGCATAGAAAAGTTCATGTATACAAGTAAGTAAGTAATTCACTCTAGTTTGGTTTATTACCTTTCTCTTTCTGCGTACAATTACTTGGAGCTGTATAAATATTTAAGACTACCTATATAGAGAGATAGATACTCCATATAGATTACTTATGTAGAGTGATTCTACTGCCTAAAAGGAAGCTGGAGTGGAATTCAGACCTACTAATCAAAAGAATACATCAGTGAGTCTCCTCTAAATATCTGTTCAAGCAGAAGGAGACCACATTTTGAAATGATTAAGCCACTCACTTGTGAGTAGTAGCCCAGTGTTCTGATCCATCTGATTAGGATAAATTATGGGTTTTGTTTGGAGGTCATTTCACAGCATAAATCACTAGATCAGAGATTTTAAAGGCTTCCTACCCTTTGCAGAGTACATGAACAAACTCCAGCCTAGTCAAAAAGGCTAGCTCATATCAGCACATACCTTCAGAGGATGACTCTGAACCAAGAGCAGAGACAGCCCATTCTCAGCCCTAATCAGAGCCCTGTGCTTCAGCAAGGTTCACATCTTCCTCTGTCAGGTGATATTTCCTTCTAACTGGCTATAGAGCCCTGCATAATACCAATACACATAAGTTTAAATACTCATGTAGCGTGGTCATATATAAACACCTGAACTTCTGCAGTACTGCAGGAAAAGTCTATAAAACCACAGAATCAGAAAAGACCTTTAAGATCGCTCAACCATGTCCCTCAGTGCCACATCAACCTTTTAGATACCTCCAGGGATGGTGACTCATTCAAAATGCATCAGTTTGAATGGCGTACAGCAGCAGGGCAGTCAAACTCAAATATGTACAGAGGGAGGTGACTAATGGCTTAGTCTTGCTGCAATTCCATTATGCAAGCATAGAGTTAATGACATCACTGCTTCCAACATCTTAGCTGCTACATTTGACCTGCGATCAAAAAACAAACAAAGAAACAAAAAAAATCCCTGAGAGGAAAAAAAAAAAACCAAAACCAAACTGATGCCTTGAAATTGCCTTTCCCAGTTTGATGTGCCTATCACATGTGTAAGAAGCCTACTTACTTAGGTGGCACCCAAACTAATCACTCTACTAGGGGTACGTGTATTCTTTTGGTACTAAAACGCTTATGCTTAGCATCAAAAATCAGAATCCTGGCTTTACCCCATTATGTCTCTTCACTTTACAAACTTTAACAAGTAAAGAAGACAGAACTATGCTTTCTTAAACGGCTTTTGCTATATTTTAAAAAAGTTCCTTTTCATTTCCCCCCCGCATTTTTAATTTGTTACTTTTGCTGTGTGTTTTTGTTGGGTTTTTTTTTTTTTCATCCAAGTAAAATTATTATGAATACCAAACAGGTAAAAAAAATTGCATGCAATCAAGCACAAGATGGTTTAAAAAATAGATTTATGCTAAAATCACATATTTTAAAATAAGCAATTAATTGCTCTAATCAGTTTTTCTTTCAGATTTTTTACCCCTTACCATTAAACTAAGCAGGATTATTAAAGTACACAAGCTTAGTCATTAGCAGATTGCTAAAATGTTGCAGTGATTGACATCTGTCTTTTTTTATATTAGCATCTTAATCTGCTGGTACGGCCAATCAAAACAAAAAGTAGGTTGATTATTTGGTGAGTGTTTAGCTTGAACAGGTAATTTAACATGCTCGTACAATCAGAATACTGATATACTTTTAGAGATCACCAGATAGAAACAAACAATTCTGAAGGCTTTCAAATTATTGTGCCATCAGATTTGAAACAAATATGTGAGGTGAAAGTCATGGTAAAAAGCCTGTCACTGTTTTTTCTAGACGATAACTGTAATTCATTGTGTATGTATCTACACAAAACACCTTGAAAGTGGATGTGAAATTTAGTTTTGTTCCATAAGTTTTCCAATTGCTCTCATTCCAGGGGAAAGAAAAACGAAGAAAAAAAGGCATTTAATTGAAGTTTAGTTTGCCTTCAGAGTGATTCCTTGGAGCTACCTCATTGTGCTTGTATTTTCAATTCCAACCAAAGTGACCTTACATTTTGTAAACAAGGCCTTTGAAGATGGAGAGCTGTGTTTTCATGCTATTTCACTGCCAGCTGTGTTGCCTTTCATCTTCTTTCTATTACAGTGCTTTTTCAAAGGAAAAAACAATAGAATTTTTATAATTAACACTACACCTTGACCTGCATCTCATGGTTAAAATATTTTAATCAGCAGCATGTCAGATGGAAGTGAACAATGCTGCAGTAAATTAGAAGCAGCAAACCTTTTCAAAAAGACTGCAAAACCTTTCACAAAAAAGAAACATGATAAAAATGCTTGAGTTCTTAGTGCTCCTTAAACCAAAATATATATAATACTCTTAAAATGCCTTTAAATGAAACTTAATTTAGTAGTGGTAGTAAAAGCTCTTTCCATTAATGTTCCATGTTTCATCTAACAACTGCAAATGCTTACGAAGTATCAGTTGATTAAACTTTAGGAAATGGTTAGTGTACTGCTGTACTGATATAAATTGAGGTGATGAGCATAGGGCTATATGCAGGCTGAATATAGTGTGTACAGCTATCATTTTTTTTAATTAAGTCATTGAAACTGAATTATATGCTGATGTATAATCCAAGTCCCTTCCCTCAAATGCATTGACTGAAGCCTCAAAAAAAAAGTTTTCAGTTAATGGGGATTTCCTTCACAATTGGAGGAACTGGAAATACAAACATGGTAAAGTGCCACAACTCTGCTAGTTTATGGATACTTAAGCTACATACAGTTTAAAATATTTTAATCAAGAAGAAAAAAAAGAATATTTGATTGCTGAAGAATTAATGTCAGCGAGGTTCCAAGAATGCCACTGTTCCATTCACAGCTGGTACTACAAGGAAATTACTAAGCAAAACAGGACATAACCGCAAATCTTCATGTTTAAAGAGAGCTGGGAAATAATAGTCACATATAAGGAAGTAATTTGACATGATATCTTATCTAATTGTCCTTTTTCATATTAAGTATTATCAAAGTGATAAATATAACCAATGACCCCTACCTGGGTCATTCTCTGACCTGTGAACAGCTTTAAATCAAAACGAGTAGGTTGAGATTGGATATTAGGAAGAAATTCCTTCTTTGAGGGTAGTGACGAGCTGAAACAGGTTGCCCAAAGCTGTGGATGCCCCATTCCTGGAAATGTTCAAGGCCAGGTTGGATGGGGCTCTGAGAATCTGATCTAGTGGAAGGTGTTTCTTGCCATGACAGGGGAGTTGAAATTAGATTATCTTCAAGGTCACTTTCAACCCAAAACATTCTTTAATTCTATGATTCTGTTTTAAGCATCAAAGTCCATTTAGATAAAAAAAGTGAAAAGAAATGAAGTAGAGCCATCACGCATTTATCTGTATTTAATATATGAGAGTAAAATTAATAAACTTGAAATTAATTAATCCTTGGACCATACATGCTTGAACCCCAAGATGCTTGGATCCAAGGGGTTTCAAATAATTCTGCTGAATAACCTGCCACAGTGTGAAATATAATATTGTGTGTCTTTTCCAACTAAATTAACGGAGGTAACTAAGCATTTCATGGCTAAAGAAGTAATTTGTCATATTAATGAAATATTCCTTTTAAAAAAATCTATATACAGCCTATTCTGCTGGTGAATAATTTATATGGACAATGGAACTCTCTGAAAAAGAGTGCTCATTATCATTGCAAAGGAAAGGTAGTATATGATCATTCTAACCACATATCCTGTTGTTATGCTAAGAGCACTTCATTGTATGAATGAAAGGCTTTTCCCCTAACTACAGTTATGTGACAGTAATAAAGCATTGCTTATTTAGGAAAAAAAAATTACATTCCTCCTTCTCCTGTGGGTTTAGATATCTGGGCTACATGTTCACTCACAGTCGCAGGTTCAGGCTACACATCCTTGGATGGTGACTCAAGTGCCAAAGAAAGAAAGAGAGAATCATAATTTAAACTGGAAAGAACATCTGGAAATCATTTGATCAACCTCGCTCCAAAACCAATAAGAACAGGTCCTCTAGAACACCTGTAGGTATTCAAGGTCAGGTTGGATAAGACTCTTAACAACATGGTCTAGTGAAAGGTGTCCCTGCCCATGGCATGGGGGTTGAAACTAGATAATCTTTAAGGTTTCTTCCAACCCAAACCATTCTATGATTTGGGTTCTATGATTTTGAGTCTGTGATTCTTTCCAAATTGGATGTCAGTTTGAAAATAGACTGTGTTATTGGAGCTTTGGCCAGTCAAGTACCTCCCAGAACTGAGGTTTTGTGTAATCAATGGTAAAAAGGAGAAACTTCCTAGGATGATATATCTTCCTCAAATGCCGTATAGAAGTGGACTTCTAGCTATTGAAAAAAAGAACAAAAGTAACAACAAAAAAGACTTTAGTTAAGTGTCTAATTTGAGGAAAGCATGACCAAATCTCAAAACTATCTTTCTACATGATACACTGTAGCAGAAAATTGTATCAGAGCAGTGATCAACAATATTATGTTCTGCATTTTATAATTGAATGATTTATGAGAAATCAGACTATACAAAAAAAAAAAAAAAAGGCAGCTGAAGGAGTTGTCTGTGAACATGAAAATAAGATATCTTTTGATTACTTAGTAAGTTGTGTCACCCAATTGTACCTTTTTGCTTTGTTTTCTGCTCCAGTGTTATTGATCCCCAGGGCTACTGGAAAAGGCACCAGTGATTTAATACCTCATTCTTGTAGTATCTTACATTTGAGATTTACCTTAGAACAGGATAGTGCTGAACAATAAAGCTTAAAGACTGCTGTATACCCTTCAAAGAAAATATATCTCATTTTGTTGTGGTCAACATTATGAAGGCTATTATCAAGCAGTGTCTATGGATTATTCTTTTACAGGGCCTTATGAAGCAGCAGTATCAGTCTTGATAAAAGAAAATTATATTGCTGGACTAGTGAAATCCCTTCATATTGCTGATCTGGGAAGGGAAAGTTTGTATAGATAGATTTTTTTTTTTCCAAAGGCTTTATAGATAGTTCAGCATTATTCTGAATTATTTTTTAACACAAACCAACTGAATTAGCTCTCAGATGTAAAAAAGAGAAGGGTTGTGGAATACAGAAAGGAAATACATGAACAAAACAAAGCTGCTTACTTTTGACAACGATTGTGGTTGTGAGGACTTCATGGCCAGTCATGTTCAAAGTCATGTTCTTTTTCTTTTAAATTACAAGTGTCATTAACTGAGTTAACATTAACAGTATCACAGCTGTTATGCAAATTGTCTATTTATTTCTCATCACAGTTAATATAAGCAGCTCCTTTTGCAAAAAAAATTGTACACCACATATTGCTAATTTCCAAGATAAGGTTTAGGTTTAAATTATTATTTCTTTTGTTTTCTTGACCTTTAGCTTTAATATTACATTTCATTTGCTAACATTTCCATTTCATTCAATGATGTGGGTCAGAACATCACTGGATGTAAACCGCTGTACTACTGATGTACTGGTGCTGTTCAATGACCTGCACAATAGGGACCAACAATATGAAGTACTTGTTATTTTAGATTAAAAACAGTATTGTATTGTGACATCACTCTGTTTAATTGGAGGCACTTTTAGGTGAGTTTTAGAACTGCCTTTAGATTTAGTACTTTGAATGTGTTTCAGATATTGTTAAGCCTTCCTGACTACAATAGCTTCCAAACACCAGGTTTTCAGAAAACATGTAATCCTATCAGATTTTACTAACCAAATAGGTTTAGATTTTGTCAATACTTAGAAAGACTTCAAAAGAAAGCCCGATGATGATGTAGATGCACACTTGTAACAATGACAATTTTCTATTTTCCTAGGCTTATTGTAATGTCACTCGAGCTTTTTCTCATTGGAAACATAAACCATTTATTTAGTTTTTTTCTTTATCAACTTAATTTTGTAAGATTTCAAGAAAATCAATTGTCATATTGTACTTTTAATTCTACTAGCAAATAACATTCTCCCAATAATGAATAAAATATTTCAAGTGAACATTTTTGTCTTTATTTTTAGAATATGGTATTATGATAGCTTCCTTCTTAGATCTGTGAATGAGATTTAATATCTGACTTAATGACTCCTAATATATGACTTACACTGCACTAAAATATTAATGCAATTCAACAAGTTGGAAACAAAATCTAGTTGTTTTAGAAACAAGTCCTTGACTCTGTTTTGTTAGTTCCATGGAATTTCTGAAATGAAGACACACCAATATTATCATCCCGGATGCATAATTGGTCTTCATCACAGAGGTATGGAACATCCTGGAAGCTACAGAAATGTGGGCTCTGCTCAGTCAAGAAGAGCAGGGACTCCATTAAACTTTTTTTTTTTTTGAGGAGGGGGCAATTGTATTAATATTGACATGTTATTAACTTAGTTAGAGTCATGTTTTGTGTCTGAATGGGTCTCTTGATTCAGGATCCATTCAGATTCAGAATCCGTTCTTGTAGATGGTTATGGATTGACTGTTTCTTCCTGTATTTTCACTGCCTGTGTGGATACAACAATCTGCCAACTACCATCCTCACAGAGATCCCACAGAAAGTCTTCTTTAGAGCTCAAAGTTCTAGAAAGGTGAGATAAAATCATAAAAATGAAAGAATGTCCAGCACTATCTGTGTTCTCATGTGTTACACTGTCCTAAAATCCCTATTTTATGACTGAACAGTCCTTTAAGTATTCTCGTGCCTATCATGTCAGGTAATGTGCTTCTCTGATACTGAACTAGAAGATGGACTAGAAATCCTCACAGAGGTGAGGAGGTAGTGTGGGATTCCACTATACACACAAATCAAGGTTTAACCAACAGCAAGGATCAGAGCTCATGAAACACTTAACTCTCATCTGAGTACTCTACTGCTCTAAGGTCATTCTATAATGTTTGATAAGAAACAGATTCATTTTCCTCTGTTTTAATACTATGAAAAAAAACCAATGTAAAACATTTTAGTATTGTCTGCTTGGAATGCTGATTTCAAGGAAAAGTAGTAATATTAGAAAAAGTAACCACTGTTGGTGTTCAAATTGCATTAGATAAGTTTGCAATAGATTCCTTTATACAATACAGTATATCTCCAGTGATCATATTTCAAAGCAAAATTCACTTATAAACTGAAATTAAGCATATTATACTCATATTGAATTAATAAATATAAATTTTCCCACACATCTCTGAAAGGCTCAGGGGAAATCTCAAGGAATTTTCTTTCTCTTGCCCTTGAGATTTTTTCTCCTGATAAAATGTCATTGAGTTGTCTGTTACCTTAATAGGGTCTTGACAAGGAGTTGAGAGGTTTTCCTTCATTTCAGCAGAGGGCTCCAGAACATACACAGGCTGGGGAATTTCTATCTTCATCGTCTCCACAGTGCAATGGAGTGGTTAAATTCCCTGCTGCAAGCTAATTAGACTTCTCTATTGCACAGAACCTTTGTCTTCCCATAATTACTTATGAGTAAGAAAAAAATGCCCTTTTGTTGCTTTTAATGAATTAATCCTTCACAAAAATCATTTCTGTGACATAATAACAAAAGGACATTTGTTCACTGTCCTCATCACCGCACACACTATTGTACATAAATGGCTTCGTGTGGGGAGTCTCTTTGTTTCCTCTGTCCAAGAACATACCTTATTGCAGACATGTCACAGGAGTATTAATACCCTCAATTGCTGTACAGGCAGATAAGACTGTCTAGATCATTATAACAAAAAACTACACAGGAAAGAGTCCAGTGTTTTGATAGTAATTCTCTGTCTAAAATCAAAGGGACAGTTCTATTAAATGGATTTTTCTTCAGACATAAAAAGCCCATATTGCCCTACTTAATCTAGTCATTTGAAACATGGCTTAGATAAATCTATTTGACTAAATGAAGAAAGTCAATCTCTGTTTGATCGCTGATCCAAAGTGCAGGAAAGGAATCCATTATGTCACAAGATTGAGTAACTCAAGACTGTACTTTGTAAGATTAATGGATACCATGTCAAATGTATATTTAACTGGCTTGCATTGAGGAGCTGGAATACAGCTAGAATTTTTGGCATTTTGCTGCATTTTGCTAAATCTGACATGAGATGAAATTCTCTAATATTGCACACGGTAAGCGCATTTCTTTAATTCTTCATGGAAGCTGAATGAATTGTCAAAACTTAGTAGATAAATGTTTACACTACCAATGAACTTCCACCAGATTTAGTATGCTTTCTATCATATAAAATCATAGAATTATAGGATGATTTGAGTTGGAAATGACCTTAAAGACCATCTAGTTCCCTGCAATGGGAATTAACAACTTCCATTAGACCAGGTGACTCAGAGATCCATCCAATCCGGCCTTGAACAGCTCCAGGGATGGGGCATCCACATCTTCTCTGGGAAACCTGTGCCATTGTCTCACCACCCTTACAGTAAAGAATTTCTTCCTAATGTCCAACCTAAATCTATCCTCTTTCCCTTTAAAAAACATTACCCCTTATCCTGTCACTATACTGAGTTTATTGTAAGGGTGGGTGCTTTGTTACCTATCCAAATGGATCTACTGTGGCAGTAGCACACAGCTGTTGCATCATTCAATATGGAAGTGAGCACCACACCACCGATGAAAATACAAGAACCTGAAAGATTAATCACTCTAAATTCTTTCAGTAAAATCCATCTGTTGCTACAACAAATATAGCAGGCATTGCAAAACTTGTTTGTATTCACAATGCCGCTTTTATGACAAAATGTTGGTTCACACATTTGTCTTGTCCCATGACATTTTCTCTTGCATTCTTATTCATCTTCTCTTGAGAAGTTTATAATTTTTTTTTGCATTTTCATTTCCTTGAACTTACTTTTTAAAGGAAAAGTATGAATGAAAACTGGTATGAATTGCTGAAAATTTTGATGTTTATTTTGGCTGAAAATACAGAATTCCTGCCACCAGGAGTAATCTTGCATTATAAATCCTGTATAATAAGAAGTTCATACATTTCCCCTAGATACCTTTCATAATTTTCAACAGCTGCCGTTTACCTTTTGAGATAATTAAATAATTTTATAGACACTGAGACAATTGCATTCCCCTTTCGCTAGTACTAAATTAAATATATTGAAGTTCTACCATCTGTGACAGAAGAGTTTACTTTTCTGTATAAAGATATCTTTATATATCTTATATAAAGTATAAACATATATCTTTATATATCTGTTGTAAGGCAGCTATCCAGACTCGCTCATTACTCAATGGGAAGAAATTACACAACATATTCCTTCAGTCAAAGACTTACTCTGAGATGAAGCATCTTCTACAAGAGCCATCTTTCTATAAAAACTCTACAGGAGACCAAGACTATAATTTACTTTAGGTCACTCATCAAATATTAAGAAAGGTAATATTGTCCATTTCACAGATAACAAACAAAAATTTTCCCCTCTTTGAGTGAAAATCTTACAAACACCCAGCAAGACACACAGACTTCTGGTGTGAAATGCAGGGTTTGTGCCTGCCCTTGGATTTACTTACAAGATTTGTGAATAATTCCAGCAGCTAATCCAGAGCACTTGTTTTTATTTATTGAAGATCTCCCTGCTTGTAGCAGAGGGTTTTGACTAACTGGCCTTTGAAGGACCCTTCTAACCCAAACTTTTCTATTCTAACATTTCAGGTTCAGAAGAGCAGTGTATTTCCAGTTAGTTTCATTGTTATTCAATGCTTTGCATCCATTCATTTTAATTGCTTTATCTTTTTGGTATCAAGAACTTTTTCAACATCATTTGCTCTTACTTATTCTGGTTTATATGTTCATTCTATTAACTCACCAGAAATCAATTATTGTGTTCTGTAATCCTCATTGCCTTATAGAAAACTCTATCATCAACAGGCTATTTTATTTTATTATTTACTATCTAAGGGTTACATATATTAGCACAGAATGGAAAACCCTACTAAAGCATCTTGCTGCAGAGATGTGTTATTTCCCTCCACAAACTATTGAAATGCTGACCTAACAGTAAGCATAAATTCAACTTATGTTTTGCTGTTTGGGGTGGAGGTCAAGCACAAAGAGGAACATTATTTATCAAGACACTACAAAAGACCAATGACCTCAGCACCTCTGACTTCAGGAGTTCCTTCTCTGCAGGCTGCAACCCTTAAACAACCCCCCAGCACAGGAATTACAATAGTGGATTCTGAAAAAGAAGAGACAAGCAGAGTCATATATAAATTAGGACACAGCACTGTGGCTTAATGATATTAGAGTTCTTTTACAATCTTAATGTTTTTATGATTCTGTGATTCCATGGAGGTCTCTGCTGTTGACTTCCGATACAACAAAAATGCAAGGCCCCAGAAGCTGTTGTGTATGTCTGTCACCCAGTACTCCTAATGTATATTGATTAGTCTCCAGCAACATAATAAACAGATGATCCTGCCTCTGCTTGTGTAGAAATATTAGTACTGTTTGGAAGAAACCATGAAATTCCTAAGAAAGTCGGATGTGAATATAAATCAAAGTTGAAATTTAAGGGTGGAATGAGCCATAGAACTAAAGTGTAGCTGATATTTAGGTTAGCACAAGTATCACTACACCTCACATCAGTTTACTGTGTACAAGCTCCCATGTAGTTGCTATTACATAAATGCCAGTCATGTGAAACGGTCCAACAAGTAGAATGTCTGGCTTGGTAAAAGATGAGCAGAATCTATTTTTAGTAAGGCTTTGGAAGGAGGTCAAACCTGAAAGAAGAAGAGAGCAAAGGTTGGGGTAAAAGATTGTTGCTTTGGACCTGAGGTTAAACCCCAAGAATAAATGCAGTGGAAAGAGATTAAAGGAATATGGATAGAAGCAGAAGAGGTCAAAAGCTGTGACTGGGTAGAAACATCATATAGGAAAGAGCTGAAGTTGGAAAGAATTCGAATATTTCAACCAAGATTGGGGGACAGAATGAAATATCTATAAGGAGAAGTTCAGACAAGTACTCTTTTTTTTNGTTCAGAAAAGTACTTTTTTTTTTTTTTTTTTGGTAACTCAGCAAACATCTGAAAAACAGAGCAAAATGTGTAACAAAGACTTTAAGTGTTGTGCATATTGTTCAGAACTACACTTGAAAAACATTAGCTCTTTCATAACTGCAGTAATTTTAAAAATGTGATTTTCTTCTTTTCCTTGTCTTAGATGATAAAACTGGTTAAACTACTGCCCCACAGCAGTGGAAAATGCTGCTGCATCTTGAATTAATCTTGTCACACATTTTGGTAAGAAGTGTGGACATAAAATTTCTCTCTGTGAAGTCAGATAAATTTTTCTTTGACCATCTTCTTCTGTGGGAACAAGATCAGGCACAGTTATCAATATTTTCAAGTGTGGGTTCTAATTTAAGCCAAATATGGGCAACCCAGTTTGGCTGCACAGCTTGAGATGCCTTTGGTTTAATTTTCATAATCAAAGCATATTCCTAGCATTCCTGCACAAAGTAAAGTTGGCCTCCCTCAAGCTGGGTGGTCATTTTATTAAAACATTGAGTTTACAAGTTCCTATGAACATATTTCTGGCTGGCTGAAACTTAGAAAAAGTGTCTATTCATAGTTTATAGCTAAATGGAATTTACTGTTTGCTTTCAAGGGAAACACCCATATTCTTGGATTCTTAGGATCAGAGGTTTTGTCTTTCTCTTTCTATATTCCCAAAGAAAATAATGCATGTGTTCATTGTTTTGTCAGTATAAGATTTATTATGGCTTTAACTATTCATTTCCTTGCCAGAAAGTGCATAGGTTTTGTAAATGATGTGAGAGTGACAACACTGTAGTTTCCTTGGCAACCTTAACTGGTTTTCAAAACAGTGCTTTTCATGTTTGGAATAAGCATTGATTTGTAGGATCTGGCAGGAGAAGAAAAAAAGGAAGAGAAAAATTAAAAGAAAGAAGAAAGAAGGAAAAAAGAAACCACTTGAGGGAAACAATTGGCAACTGAAAATGTTGCAAATCAGCCTTCCACCAGTTAGTCATCTATATGATATGAACTTTAAAGTGCTCAAACTTAAAGAAAAATACGTCTGAAACCGTCACTTTTTTAATTTGCTCTGCTTGAAATCTAGCAAAGCTAGCCTTTTAGTTTGAACTTAATTTGGCCTTTTTCTTCCTAAACTTGGCTCACTCTGAATTTGAAAATCTGGCTCATATTTAGACACTAATAAATGCATATCTAGGCAACCTTTTCCAGGATTTGATGATTTTTTTTTTTCTAGTTTCAAAATCAAATACACTTAATACCTCTGCAATTGCAAAAAAGGAATTTGGGTAAGGTACAGGATCAGGCTCTAAACTAAATTATCTTAATTCATAAAACATTTTCTAGGAGCTAACTGTAAAAAGAGATGCTGTATTAGTCAATATGGATCTTTAGTCTTGAGAGCAAGAATTCACAATGTTTCTTTTGATGAGGAGGGTGTCTGTGAAAAGCTCATTTCTTTAATCAACTTTTTTATACACCACCCCCTAAAAAAATTTTCAATAATTGGAAAAATGATATGTACTCTGTGTTTCATACAATTCTATGTTGTTTCCTCTGTTCTTCTGGGTTTTTTTATAAATTCCTCAGCTACCAATTATGTAATAGAAAAAAGAACAGCATGGAAATAATATCATTCCAGTAGTATGGAGGTGTCATGCATGTTGAAGTCATTCCATTATCTCCTGCTTTCTGTTCGTCATTAGCCATGACCCTGTGAAAATGATCAGTTTTGGAAGACGCTTTCATTAATCTGAAACCTGAGTCTCATTTAAAGTAGTTACTCAGAGTTATGAGTATCAAGCAACAAGAACACAGAAAGCTGTAAGGCTATGGTATGTGGAAAAACTGCAGATGTCATCATTTACCCACTCAGTCCTTGGATTGTGTAGTGATGAGCAGCAAACAGAATCAAAGCTGGATGGAGCGTTGTGATTTGTAGGGAGCTTGGATATATGAGCTGAAGTTACATGGGATAACTCTTCATAAGAGTCATGAGGTAGAAATTCCTATATAGACAACATAAAGGCATAGCAATAAAAAAAAAAAAAGAAACAACCATGGAATTTGTACCCTATATGGTATTCTATCCTGTGCATGTAATGCATTGAACTAGGCATAAAATTTTGCTAACAAATGTTTGCTAATAAAATATTCTGAACTGGAAACAATTCACAAGAATCATCGAGTCCAACTCTTGGCACTGCGCAGGCCAACCCCCAAAATCACACCATGTGTCTTAGAGCTTTGTCCAAACACTTCTTGAGTCGTGGCAGTCTTGGTACTATGACCACTTCCCTGGGGAGCCTGTTCCAGTGCCCACCCACCCTCTGGGTGAAGAACCTTTTCTTAACTAAACTTCCTCTGACAGTTTCATGTCATTCACTTGGATTCTGGTCACTGGTCACCACTGGGAAGAGATCAGTGCCTATCCCTCTGCTTCCCCTCAGGAGGAAGCTGTAGACTATTATGAGATCTCCCCTCAGTCTCCTCTTCTCCAGACTGTACAGAACAAGTGACCTCAGCTGCTCCTCATAAAACTTCCTTTCAAAGCCCTCCACCATGTTTCTAGCCCTTCTTTGAGGGCCCTCTGATAGATTTATATCTTATGTTGTGTCACCCAAAACTGCACACAGTAAGATGTCACTTCTTACTGACATCAAAGGCAGAATTCTTCTCCCATATTAGACACCTGTGATTCATGCATCTTGAGATGAAAGAGACAGAAGAGTTTGGATCTACATCAAGGCTCCTGTAGCCATGATGGTCTGTGTTTTCTGGATCTAAGATATTTTTACTAAAGCACAACCTTTTTAAGTCTCCTTCCCTTGGAGCAATATCCTACATGTTATCTGTGTAATAAGAATATAGTTGCATGTCCTTATAAAGTTTTTTTTGGACCTCATTTATTTCAGCCATCTTAGGTTTCTGACAATACTTGATGCTTATCTTCATTCATACTTTTGCATTGTCAGTTTCTGAAATAATCTTCTCCAACATTTGACTCATGACATTAGGAATCAATCATTGATACCAAGCAGAGGGCAAATACTGATGACCAAAGAACACAGAGACTTTATTTGGCAAGTACCTATGCTAGAAAGTAGAGAGTGGTATCAGAAAGTCGTGCATGTGCATGAACTCATCACACTCAGAAAAAAAAATTGCCTTGGTTAAGAACAACACTGCTTATATTCTAATCTTACGGATTTTATTGTTGTTTTTCTTTTTCTTAAGTCTCTGAAAGATTGCATCCATTTAAGAGTGAGTAACCATTTGTTCTTGTCCTATGACATTCATCTCTCCTTGCTTTTCTGCATATAACTATCTAAATGATGCAACATAATAGGGGTCCTGCTCCTAATGGCTACTCCTGTTGGGGGTATTCTTCCATCAGATATATCCCATTATCCTCACAGAATTCCACTGCAAATATTCAAGTGCTGTCTTCATATTCACAGTCATAGGTGTAGGTGCCTATGCAGAGGTTTACTATCATGAATACTGAGCATCTTTTATACTATGAGGAAAATGTAAGCAGATTGTAAAGTCATCTGGATTACAACTCCACCTACATTTAGGCCCACACTCTCATACCGAAGTGTAGAAACCTGGCACTTTTATTAAAAGGCTGCAGGAGTTCCTGCAGCTCCATACCCTAGTGAACATTTAAACATATTTATAGATGATCTAAAATTAGAAAGAAAAACATTTTTACAAACCCTGAAAGCCTGCATAGCTCATTACACTCTCTTATGTATTTGTTCCTTATTATGTTTTCTCTGCGTAAAATAAAATGTAGGAATATATGTGTGCTTTTGTACACTTATTCTCACAAATGTGGTATTTTCCTGCTAGCTTTCTACTAGAAAAGAAATGAAAGCTCAAGCACAAAGCTGGCATTTCTTATTTCTGTAGGAGATTCATGTTCATTTGATGGAAAAAAGGAAACAAGAAGGCAAGAGGTCTCAGACAAGTAAAAAAATTGTAGGGCTTTCTGCCTATGTTCTCAGAAACAGAGAAGTAATATATTTGTGCTTTTCAAGGCTTTGCAGCACTTTTGAGTCAGCATTACATTCTCTAATTACATGTAATAAATAGGTAGTGGAATAGACCAGCATGGGGCTTGAAAGTCTGAGTCCTCATACAGCACAGCAATGCTCATAAAGAGACTTTTTAGTAACAGAGGAGACAATTAAGTATGGTATCAGAGATGTTGCAGTTTTAGCATATGTTCAACACCATTGCTTTGAAGGGAGGAGTAAAATCACTAGAGAGCTGCAGTGGCTCTGATATGATTAAGCACAAATTGGTCAGCTCTATACTTCCAATTATCTTGTAGGTAAAAGAAAAAGATTGTATAATCTCATAACATGAATCTGCAGCTCTTTCCATTGTGATTACTGATATAAAGTGTTACCTCTATATGAAAGGCAAGGCCTGATTTTATGGCTGTTTGTGGTCCCTATGCGCATGCATAAATGGCCAAGTACCAGGCAGCAAAGAGTCAGACAAAGTGTTTGATAGTTCCATTAAAGTACCTGATCTAACACTGGGGAGACTCCTGCAGTTGTACTGGTTATTCCTGTGAGCTATTAAACTAGTATCAGTGGTGTCCATACTTTGTCCATGAGGAAATGATTAACGCTGACCTGCTGGCCCTCAGTGTCTTCCCTTTGTAGCACATGGTGTTTGAAATCATTAGGGCCTGAGTTGTTAAGGCATGTTTTACAGAGCTTACACAACACTTAGGGAATGACTCTCAGCTGTGCTCCTGCTGTTTGACAGCAGTGGCACTGCGTAATACAGTAGGGAATCAGAGTCTTGAAATGTATAAAACTTGATCTGCAATTGTAAAAGGTCTAGTTTTGCACTAAATCGTTCTTTGTTTGGGTTTCTGGGATATATTGAGCTTATAGTGGGTTTAATTCTCTCTCACCTTAAATTAGGTACTTTACCTGTCTCTAATGGGTAAAAGTCAGAGGTAACAAGAACTGGTTTTGTTTATGGCAAGCTTGGGGAAAAAATAAAATAACTAGCACAACAGATAAGCGGAATGTGGTTTAAACTCACTTTTGTGTGTCCCCCCAAGGTGTGATGGTTCTGTTCCCTCAGTTAGAACAGTCTACCGGCACCCTTAAACTTGATTTCAACAGTTGCAAGAAGGGACTGAAGCATCAGCTTACATTGATCTCGTGTGAGGTGGTGAACCTCCTTGCTCCACCAGGCAGCAAACAACCATTGTCCCCTGCTCAATATCTGCCTTTGGAGAAAGGAGTGGAGGATCTGTGCTCATGGCTCTGTAGCAAAACAACTGCTTTCTATTCTGGTGGTTTATTTAAGAGAGTTGTAAAGCTTATTATCTCATTCTAACAGTATTCATCTTGAGAAAAAGCTCTTACATAGTTTGTACTGCTTGGCTGGCGCGTGTTTATTGCTTGGAATCAAATACAGGGTAAACGAGCCTATTTGTTGAACCACAGGAAAAAAAATTAAGGATGAGTGCAGTCTTATGGAATGAACAGTTAAGATACTCATCTCAAAAGAGGGCCCTTTGTCCTTGTTCTCTCTTTCTTTCTTTCTATTTCTTCCTTTGTGTATCCTAATACAAGTATGGCTAACAATTCCTAAGTGCCTGACTACCTTCATCCTGGTGTACCAACTCTGGGAGCACTGATTTTTAGATGCAGCTATTAAAACTTCAGATATGTATCTCTGAATCTTATTTCCATAGAACATGAGAATGTTGATAAGGACCTTGCAAAATTCCAGAGTGTCTATGCATATTAGAACAATGCTCTATAGAACTATTGACATTTGCTTTTAAGCTAAAAGTCTTTCTTTAAAGTAATAAAAAGCAATAACCATTGAAATAAAAAACAAAAACAAACTAAAAACAAAAACCTAAACAAAAAAAAAAAAAACAACCAACCAAATCAAGGAAAGTTTATGAAAGATATTTGAAACACACTATTGAGCTAATAAATATAAATCCAGGCAATGTTAGGAGCTACAATCTCCTTTCTGGGACAGAATTTGAATTTCTGTGAGAAAAGGAATACCATGAAGATGATTTCATCACTTTATTCACAGAGAACAGTTGTCAATCTATAGGTATACTGCAGACTTTACTGTTTTGAAGTTATGAGAGCAAAGTCATTTATATTTTTTATTTCTACCTGAAGCACAGTTTCCTGAGCAAAGACCAGTATCAATTTCCAAGTAAGGAAGCAATTGCATTTCTGAGTGTGATCAAGTACCATCTTCAAATGAGGTGTTTAAAAAGTAACATATTTTGTGTTTACAAACTCATTATATATTGTACATCTCTTTGTTCTGTATTTGTCTTCTGAGTTCAGTTATAAGATCACATTACTTGGTAAAACAAGTCATTTAATTATGGTAATTCCAAAACTTTTTTTTAATCTGCTTTGGTTAGAATTTTAAGAACACCTCAAATATAATTCTCTTTCAAGACCATTTTTCATCATTTTTCTTCCTTCTCTCTATATTAATAGTAACAATATTATAAAATAGATTTGACATTTCTTATCAATGAATCTGTTAACTTTTTTATGCATTCATTAATTTCCTATTTACATTTATTGGTTATTTTTTAAATGGTTTTGCACTCATAAATACAATTTTCCTATGGCACTGTCATGGTTTGATATAGGATAAAGTTACACAAGACAAAATTTTTTCTAAAATGTTGAAGATATATATTGAAAGCTTTTCTCTTATACACACTATGAAAAATATGTAAGTTTCTGCATTTTCAAAAGAAGTTTTTCTCAGCTAAAAGCAGTTACTTGATGTAACTTGGTTTTTCAAAGACATTATATAAAATATTCTGTGGTCTCTGATAGAAACTGTTCTCCCAGGTCATTCAGAAAATTTTTTTCTGAAGGAAATTTTCTAGTATCTACAAATAAATGAATTTTAAAAAGAGTTTTTCTCTTAATGAGGTCCAAGCCTCTATACAAATCCCTATTTCAGAAAACTTATGGGAACTTTGTAACTCTGGAATCTTTATTTATATGTCAAACTTCTATCAGATTAATCAATCGGTTAAAACTATTTTTTTCCTAGAAAATGCATGAAACATACCCCTTCCACAAACACAATCACAGAGTGATTGCAGAGGCTTTCTTTTCTGTAGAAATCCAAGGTAAAACATAATCGGAGAAAAAGTGTAAGTAGCAATTATATGAAATGAATAGAAAAGCAAAGAACTTGATAGCAATAAGTGCAAATCAACAGTTAGGAAATGCAGGTAATTGAAATTGTAATCAGGAGTCAAGTATTCCTTCAGAATTTGAATTAAATCCTGAACTGTTGATTTTTATTGTAAAGCAAATTAAATGGACTTGATGTCATAAAATACCATGCTCATCAATAACACAAATTCTGCAGACCACAAGACTGGAGATTTAAGATTGTAATGACTCTACAATATATTCGTACTATTTTCTGGATGAATTATTACCTTTTTCATGAGAACAAGTTAATAGTATTGTTCATTTCCTTTTTGTATTGCAATCCTCACTAGAATTAGATGCCAACCCCTTGCATATATTGGAGGGGACAATGTGCAAGCATGCAAAGAAGACTTTTTCAGGGCTCTCTAAGTTGATATGTGCACCCTCCTTAGTCCTTCACCCCCTCCAACTTGAGAGAGAGATGTAAATGAAGAAGTAAAGCAATCAACACATAGAGTAACAGAAAGGTTAAACCAGTGAAGCATGGAGATGTGTTACAAATTGAATGTCAAATGTGGTTGGTGAATAAAGATTGTCACACCATTTCCGTATCCCGCTACAAAATTCCATGCTTTGACAGGAGAGAATGCTTTGACCTGGATATGTGCTGGGGTTTAATGCAAGGTACAAAGCCTTGTAACTTAAAGTTGTAACTCAAGTTTCATAGATCAAATCCAGCTGAGGATGAAGTAGTGAAACTTGATTAAAATCCAGTGATTCTTCAAATAAAAAATTAATTTGTCATGTACAAAGCAGGTTTTAAGGGTAAGTATTTGAACTGTAAGGCATTTACATAATTTTCACTTCACATCTCTACTTGTGGTTTTAACAAAGACGTTTCATTATCAACACACATTCTGATCCCTAATGGAAATAGGATTGAGATTTGGACTAAGGAAAAAGCAAGATACAGCTGAAAATTATTCTGCAGGATTCTGAGATTATTGAAATATCTTGAGTATTAAAAAATTGGTTGAGATGTTCATGAGAGATGGCTGAAATCTCAAGGTGATTTGGATTTTCCATATGCAACCTTTATATCTTTAGAAATAAAAAATGGAAAGTTGTGCAAATTTTTGCTCTGACGCCTTCAGATGTGTAAATTGGCTGCTTTTCTCACACAGTCTACCTGTACAGTAATTTAAAATTTAATCTCACATTTCTTCAGAGGCTGAGCCTGACTGTATATCCAAAATCATAAATTTCAAGTAAGAGGTTGATACTATCACCCATAGATGGAGTGATATTCCCTGATATATGGACACATTGCTGTACTGCACTAGGTGAGACTGAGCCGCTGAATTTGAGGATTGGATCCCAGATTAAAGTAAAAAATGCTGTGTCACCAATTCTTATGGTTCTTATCTTGAGTTTTGTGATATTTCACTCTTTTTGTCAGAACTACAGAAGGTAGACTCTAGATACTGAAGATTAATTTGCAAATGAAGCATTACAGACTCACAAAATCACAATATTCTGAGTTGGAAGGGACACACAAAGAACATCAAGTTCCACACATGGGGTTAATTTCTGGCTCTGTCAATTCTTAATGGGTTATCAGAATAATTAAGTCTGAATAAAACTATAAGCATCTCTGACACCATAACTGGAACATATCTATGTATTTCAGTTTTCTATTCCAGCATGTGTTACCTTCTGTATAACCCCTCCCATCAGGAGGTGGTTCAGCAGAAGAAGGTTTCAGTGTCTGCTACTGGAGTTGCCAAGTGCTTGCTTTGACCCACAAGAGCTGACAAAGCTCAGCAGCACTGGGATCAGGCTCAATATTTTCACACTGACTGTGTGAACAAACAAATCTTTGTAGATAATGATCAGAAGCTGCTTTTACAATCACCATTTCCAAGAACAAAACACCAATCAGCATCTCAACTGGAAAACAAGCTGTCAGGTTTGCAAAGCATCAGGGCTGGGAAGAGCTTGCCCAGCTTTGGGCATAGGCAAGGATGCAGGAGACACCTTGACTGCTGCCCGGATGGGCTTCCAATGGATTGCATTTGGTGCTGATTAAACTGCAAAATAATACTTTAGAATTTAAGTGAAGGTAAAGATCAGCATAAAGTTGGTCTTTCCAAGACCTTTTTATCTCCATCCAGGCAGCTCATCACATAGAAAGAGAGAATGGGACAGCTCACTAATTGAACAGGCATTGCTGAGAGACCACACTGCAGACGGGGAGTGTCTGCTCTGCACTTCTGTCATCTACTGGCCCTCCATCCATTCCCATGTCTTCTTTCATTTTCAATTCCCTGCATTAAGTACCATTAGCCCTTATCGTTACACAAGGGGGGATGGAAACCCGAATGTGTACCCAAAATCCCACTCTTTAATTGCTTTAATGGATGTATTTAATTTTTAAATCCGCTCCAAGGAACCAAGAATACAACATTTGTTGTAATTTTGCATGCTTAGGAAGTAAAAAATCTTGGAAAAAATATACTGATAAATCAACTGATAAAGTTGATGTAATGATCATGATGGTCCAAAATTATGTGTAATACTGCAAGTCAGTAACTGGGTGCCATGAAAGCCAGTGGCTTCCTGGGGGCTGGGATGGAGGACAGAGTGGAGCCTCTTGGCAAGGACCTGTCCTAGCATACTCCAGTAAGGAGCAGGGCAGCCAAAGGACAAGCCTTGCCCCTCAGCTATGGACATCAGGTCAAGTGGATGGATGCAAGACAAGGACAGGGCAAGGCATAACCTGTAGGTTGTTTATCTTCTGCCTTCAAACAGTGTCTCCCCTGTTTATACCAAACTTCATTACTTTCCTTCCTGAAATCTTAAATGTCAACCCACATCTCAACTTTTCAACTGGATTCAACAATTTTCTTTAAGTTATGATTCTGCCGTCCCTAATATTGTCAGTGTCTTCCAGTTTTTCCAGCCAAAAGTTTGGATGAACACTTACCTACTTCTTATCTCTAGGTCATTGGTAAATTATCTGAAACTAATTTCAGACTGATGACAGGAGAACAGCAGTTCTTCTGCAGTCAAATTAATTCATTTTAATATAAGTTATTGCAGTCTCTTCTTTAGTCAGCTCTTTATTGGCTTACTTTTCTTACATTAATGTTCATCACTTGTTCTTTGAGCAGTAATTTCCTGTGGGAAATTGTATCTAGTGTTTGGAGATGTTTTATGGTGGGGTTTTTTGTGGTGTTTTTTGTTGGTTTGGTTGGTTTTGTTTGTTTGTTTGTTTGTTTTTTAAACCACCATGTACTAAATCCACTGCTTCATGTTACCTGAAATATTAGTGTTTAAAAAAGTGCAGATATTAAATTAGGCTGACACCTTTGATAAAACCACATGGGTAATTTACTCACTTTCCTCTTTCTCTGTGTCCTTAATTACTCTTTCTTTCAAGAACTGTTATAACACTTTACAAAGCATTTAAGTCAAATTTAGAGTCCTGTAATTGTAGGGATCACTTTTATATTACCTTTTTGTGTTGCCCATTATGTTTGTAATTCTTCAGGCAGAATGTTACCCCTTGAATTTACAGATTCATTAAAAAATCCCTCCTACTGAACTTCTATTAGTTATACATAACTATTACCATCCTATCCTCTAGTGCCTCAGATTAGATTATGCTTTAGCACTGCTCAGATTTGCCTTTTAAGAAGGTGTTCCTTGATAGATAGTTGTGTAGGTCCAGCAAACTGTAGGTCCAGCACTGCACTTAGAGCAGAGGAAAGCTAAGGAGGGAGACACATTACTAAGGAGGGCAACAGCGTCTCTGTCAACAGCAACTTCGCCAGCAGTCTTGCCATGCTGGTGAGCGTGGGTTAAACTAAGAACAAGGGAGGGAAATGATGAACAGCCAAGTGAAGAAGTGATGGATTTGGTTGGAAATTAAAGGGCAAACAGTGATGTGGATGAATGAAACTTTGTAAATCAGCAAATTGGACCTGAATGGGGCCTGTTGCAAGCAAACAAACATTAAAATGCAGAGAGGAGAGCATGATGGAGAAGGTTTAAATGTGTGTGAAATCATCATGATTGGGTACTGAAGCACATACATTTGTGTAGAGGAGGATCTGGGGATCCAGGTGGACAAGAAGTTGTCTGTGTTGCATTTGGTAAAGAAAGTTAGTAACCTTCTGGGCTGTGTTAGGCAGTATTGTATCAGAGTGTTGCTGGCAGTTCAAGGTGGATGATCCTTCTCCTCTCTCTGCTCAGCCCTGGTGAGACACATCTGGAGAAAGCCCAGCCAAGGAGCTAAAGAATATCGAAGGACTGACTCTGGTATCTGATATACAGGTAGAGATTGAGAAAGTTGGGACTGTTCAAACTAGAGAAAAATGGCTCATGAGAATCTTCTCATTGTATATAAATACGTAATGGAGGGAATAGCAAAGACAGAGTCAGGTTCTTCTCAGTGGTATCCAGTGACAGGACAAGAATTAATGGGCACAAAGTAAAACACAGGAAAATCCTGTGAAAAAGACTTTTTTTACTGTGAGAGTGGCAAAACACTGGGG
>VYXB01009669.1:30937-100174 GCA_013397135.1 Pachyramphus minor
GAAGATCCTAGAGAGATTATGAATCTTCCACTTCTGGAGATAATCAAAACCTAACTGCATCCAATGCTGAACAACCTTGCCTACTTGCCCCTACTTTTGCACTGGGCTCGACTGGATCATCTTCAGAGGTCTCTTCAACCTATTTTGCTCAACAAAATTCTATGATCTTTTATCCAATTGACTCATATGTCAAAATTCTGACAAGTGTTTTTGTGCCTCAGGAGGCACAAAAGCTCTCTCAAACAATCAAGGCTATCATAAAATGTCACATAAACAACAGGACTATTTTGTAAGTAAATCACCGTAAAAGTAGCCATATATTTGCAGATGTCAACTGTAACTGTTAATTTGCAAAGCAAGTACAATTAAAACAAAATTTTAGTTGTTCAGAAAACACTGTAAATAGCAGATGGTATTATAAATAGCATTTGAAAAACTATTCAAAATTGTAAACAAAAGTTATTAGAATCTAAAACAACTACTGAATTTTTTCCTAACCTTTTCCTTATTTAGCTTAGTTTAATTTATTTTAATATAATTTAATTTAATTTGAATTTATTTTATTTTCTTTTATTTCTATTCATGTTTAAAGGTCCAGTGGAAAAATGACATTTCTACAATTTAAGACACATAGAAAGATGGCTTCTGATCTTTTCGGAGATGAATCTAAGCTTTTGTGACATGGACGTTATGCGCAGTGTGTGTCACATGTGTGGTCCAAAGCTGTAAGAAGAATCTCAGTCCTGCTCCATATGCTTCAGATATCTTTCAGTAAACAGCCAGGGTTCTGACAGTTTGAATTAACTTTGAATTAACAGCTGAGCGATCTTCAGTTGGTGAGGCAAAAATCTCCAGACCGTAGTCAAGGCAATGCAGTTATTTGTACTGGTTTTAAAAATACCCATTCCCTGAACCTCTATAAGGCTGTACCAAGCACTGTCTTTAACCTGTAAGATCAGCTAAATCACATTAGAATTTCTTTGTCTTCACACCCATGACCTCTCTCTCCTGTCCGTCTTTGAGTTTAAAATCCAGTTTTGAGGAGCTGTGGCTGGATCTGCCAAAAAGAGAGCAAGTGAGCAAGTCTTGCCTAGCTTTCATTTTAGAAGTGTGAGTCTCAAAACTCCGAAGAATGACAGCTGAGTTGCCCTTAAATGCAGAGTCCTGTGAAGTTCACAGGTGCTTCTGTTTATTATAGTCTGCTTAATGGTACTAAGATACACCTCATGCCTAAGTCATAGAATCAGAGAATCACTAAATGGTTTTGGTTGGAAGGGACCTTAAAGATAATTTAGCTCCAACCGCACTGCCGTGGTCAGAGACACCTCCCACTAGAACAGGTTGCTCCAAGTGCCATCCAGCCTTGCCTTGAACCCTCCAGAGATGGGAACATCAGGATCAAAAAGAACTTCTAGTTGAGGGACTGTGGTGTGGTGTGAATGCTCAGTCCGTGCTGACCAGAGAGTGCATAGAAGATGACTGCAAGAGGAGCTCTGCTTTTGCATGGTGGCCCTGTCTTATGGGTACTTATGCTTGTGTGCAGACTTGTAGACTTTAGGGTCTTCTGAATTTGCTGGCACTTGAAGTCATGCCTTGCAACAAATTATCATGCCCATAAAACCATACAGACATTCAAGGGAAACAATTCATTTAGATGAATGAAAGAGTCACTGCAAGTAACATGAATGTTCACAGCTGTGATTTTCTTGCTTCTTCCCATCAGAAGGGTAACCTTGTAAATTATGTTTTAAAGTAGCCAGCCTTCTGCAGACTAGTATATTTCTTTACAATTAGAAACAAATGGATGGTGATTATAAACTTGTTGGAATGATTTTAGATATACTTCCTATGAACTGAGCCCTTCATAAGGAAGGGTAAAGCTATGAGTTCTGATATCCTTGTCAAATCCCAGTAGGAGTAATTAAATGTTGCCTGTATTTCTTCCTAGTCTATCAATAATGTCTATTGAATAAACAATATGGGGATTGTATAAAACTTTAGGGATTCTTTACAGGTAAAATCTCTTTATATAAGGTCATAATAATGGTATAAGTCTATGTTCTGCTCCTTGATGTGTATGTGTAGTTTTTATTAGTGAGGGGAATAATGTACTTCCATTTAGTAGAGGAGAGATCCTTGTTACCTCCATCATAATATAAATAACCTGATATATTCAACTCTCTTTCTGGAGAGCTCTGGTTTGCAGCACTTTCATTAGATAAAAACATAGAGTCATACCAAGGGAATATCAATGAAAGTACATCTTATCACTGAAACACAAGGAACTCATGTATAGCTGAAGAAATAATGAATTCCTAGAAGTATCTCATTAATAACACTGTCTTAAAATCCTTCTTCTTAAAAGAATCATAGTTTTAAAGCACTACAGATGAAAAAGAAGCAGGGTTAGAGCCAAAAGAAAAGGTGCAGGGCCTTTAGGCTCTGTAAAGGTGAAAGAGAATTCATTAAAATTAAAACAGACTCAAAAGTACTTTCTAGATAAATGCTTAACACTTTTGAAAGAAGCATCTTTGTAACTAGGAAGATAGTTTTCCATATGCAAAAGCATTACAAAGATTGAACAATAAATAACCTCATCAGATCCACATAATTCTTGACTCCCAGTCTTGTGCTAATTCACACTACTTGTGTTTAGGGAATATCCTACCCAGGCATCTGTACCTTGCTCGAAAAACCAAAACAAGAGAATTCTGCTGTCTCTGTGGATCTACAAAAAGCTTCTGGACTTTAAAGAAGTTTCAATCTCTTTAGGCATATGTGTGAAGTGATAGATCCCAGTGGCTCAACGATTGCTGTCAACAGTGGGAAAGCTAGTTAAAATAACTTAATTGTGGTGTGCAACTCTGCCTATAGACTTTAATTGAACAATAAGTATGTGTGTTCAGAATGTGGCTGGCAGTAAAACATGCAAGAGTGATATTATGGGTTGTTTTTTGTCTTCTTCTGGTGGCTATGGAAAGTTTCTTAAACTTTTCCTGATAAGCAATCTTCTTCACTTATACGTCACTGAACAAATATCAGTTTAGAACAATCTGGGAGTACAGAGCTAGGTTAGTTTACTATTTACTGGATCAGCAGAGAAGAGAGTGAGTTTTGTGCCTTGATGTATGACAAGTCTGGAAGGCACGGGTTTCTGGTTTCCACCTGTTTTTGTCTGTCATATTGAGATCTCATTTTGACAAGCTAGCGCAGCCTCAGCAGAGAAGTATGATAGAAAAAAAGCACCACAGAGGTGATGGTTAGGAGAGTGAGCTTTCCTATGAGACTCATAGCAAAAGACATAACAGGCATTAGCTCCTCAAGTTTGGTCACAAGTCAGTGTTACCACTGTGTAGTGTTTCTGTCCAAAAAAATAAAGACCCACCTCTTCTCTAGAGAAGTCCCTTTCCAAGTGTTGGAATAGGTTATATCATTCCCACCAGTTGTGTTTCGTGTTTGATTTGCAATGAATGAAGTGCTAATGCAGCATGCAGACCAGCAAGTATGCAAATGTCTACAAGTGTCAGCCAGGATTGACAGGAGCTTTGCATTTCCTATGGTTGATATAAGTAAAACTGCATTCTGGGGAAACACTAAAATATAATACTGGAAGGAGAGTATAAGCTAGTTGAAATCCCTCTTGAGCATTTTGATATCTTGTTCTGTCTCCTTTAACTTAAATCCTGTTTAACTAGCAGCAGCTGCCACTGACATTTCCACAAGGATGGTACAGATGGAACAGTGACTCAGATCACTGGCTCTGCAGAGTTATGAATAGCTGAAACTATTGCTGATGAAGACTATCAGCAGGGCTCTAGGAAAGGCTCATGTGTGTGATTGAGGCTTGCAATATGTGGAATTTAGACTTTCCACTTCTAGTGTTTTCATGAAAGAAATTGCATTTATCTACCTACACATACAGCTCCAAAAGTGGGCAAATTCTTAGTCATCAGATGTTTTTGTAACTGTAACTTTCTCTTCTCTACATTGATTAAGAATTAGTTAATTCCAAAATCAAAAATTACATTAAACAAAAAACTGTTGTGTTTATTGTCAGCATTTTATTCTGGAACACAAAATATTTCATTTTTTTGTTGTTCTTGCAGCCTGAAAATGAGTAGGGTGCGGAAGAAGCAAAACAGGGTAAATCTGTTAGCTGAGCTTCCTTGTCATTTGGGTCACATCACTGCTTATCATCCTTCATTTTTCCCTAGGGAAACAGAGAGTAAACAAGAAGATAGCTGCAGTGAGTTTTGTGATAAGGGTTTCTGTTGGAAAATGCAATCTGTTTTGTGATTCCTTGGTCAAAAGGTAGTTTGAGATTGTTCATTCATTTACAATAAGAGGTATGGTATTTTCTTGTTTCCTTTAACATTTTATGTGTATAGATTTCCTGAGAAAGGTGCTAAGTTAGTAGATGTCATGATATACAGTTTCAACTCATTACAAGACCTGACACAGAACCCAATTCTTTATAGACTTGGAGATGATCTATATAGCAGAAAATAAGGTTACTTCAAATGGACTCTGCCTTTGCCTAGGACAGAACACAGTTTAATAAATGTTATTTACATGCTCAGCAATAATGCCTTATCCTGTTCAGACACCAAATAAACAATCATTTAACCATCTTCCTTCAGAAAATAATCCTTTCTGCACAGAGCTTACAAACGTACACTATAGAATATATATCAGCTCAGAAAAAAACTTTGCTAGGGAATGTTTCAAATTCATGTCTTTCCTTGAATTTTGACAGGGCTGATGAAAGTCCAGTTAATTGTTAGTTATGCTGGATTTTGTTTCCAAACAAGAGAGGCGAAGAACTCATTTTTTATACTTACTTGAATTAAATAGCCACTGTGGGGGTAAGCGGAAGTTAATTAGTCAGAAAGAGTTAGAGGCTTTGTAATGGTGGCAGAAGTTATTGAATGGGATACATTAATATTTGGAAGGAAGAAAGGTGATTAGTTTTGCTCAGGCTGTGACTCTCACCTATGGGTTTTCAAGGACAGCAGCCTTTATATACTCCTCTACACATGAAAACAGGGTTTAGGATAAAATAGTTTCCTGGAAACAATGGCGGGCATGTGAGACTGCTGGCAGCATTGGAAATTTGTAAGCATTTTATGACTGGGTTTGTTCCAGCTCCAGCGTAGTATATAACTTAAACTACCCTTACCATAATTCATATTGTACCATTTTCCTACTTCTCCCTGAGAAGAAAATCATCAATCTAAAAATCCTGATTAGGCTTTAAATTTATTAACAAGAAAGAAAAAATAAAACAAATAAAATAAACAGAGATTGCAATGTGTAATCTGTGACGAAAATTTGGAATCCAGCCCTTGCAAAACCATGCAAATATTCCAGAAAAGTTGCTCTACAAATACGACATTGTAAATACTGCTAATCATTGCCCAAAGAAGTTGTGGACGTCCCACCCCTGGAAATGCGCAAGATCAGGTTGTACAGGGCTTTGAGCAAACTGACCTAGTGGGTGGCAATTCCTTCCCATGGCAGGAGGGTTGGAATTAAATGACCTTTAAGATCCCTTCCAACCCAAGCCTCTCTCTGATTCTAAGCATATCAGCTGCAGAAATATGTGTCACTGAGTGTGTTGAACGGTACTGTTGTAATTTATTGCACCTTGATCACAAGCATTTGTAATTTGATAATGGGAAATGGGAGATAAAACCACAATTCTCAGAATTCAGATAAAAAAATTTTTGTTTTTCTTGCCAGATGACTTTTTAAGGAGCTCAGCACAAGATTCAGGGAAGCAGATGCGAGAATGAATTTGATCAACATAATTTTCAGTATGGACGTGTTAAGTTAAACTGGACACTGGTCAATCTTACAAGTCCCGAGAACATAAATTGTCTGCCATCTTTACTTAATTTCTTCTAAATTGTTTTTTTGGCCACCAGGTGTCACCACAAGTGCACGGACACCCCAGAGATCCCTGAGAGGTCTCCTGAGGAGCAGTCTGCGCAGCAACAATAATGTTTCATGGCAGTTCTCATGTTCCTGAAAATATTCTCTTTTTTTGATTCCACTGTGGAAATAAAAGCAAGAAAACAAAAAAAATAATAATTAAAAAAAAGATATTGCTTACCCATCACAATAGCCCTTTGACCCGTGTAATGTACAGCAGTTTTGCATACTTTAGATATTCTAGAATTGCCTGTTCCATATGCCCTAATATCTCCACCCATCCTCTTCTCTGCCCAACAGTAGGTCACAGATCTAGAGTATATCCCTTCAGCCTCTAAGCTGAATATGTGAAGACTATGAGGAATAAGGCAGGAAGGAGGGATCATTGTCAAATTATGTGGAAAATACAGCTGAAAGTCTTCAGATCACTCATAGCTATCCTGTTTTTTAAGTTACTGTCTGTATGCTGTTTCTAACTGTTGATAACACCTAGTAGTTATTTCCCCAAACCTCCTTTATGAGAAGTGGATCTTTGACCCTCGATGAAAACAGCACCCCAGGATTGCCCAGGCAGTATCATGAGTCGGACTTCAGTTGCTCTTTCTTAATATATTGCCAGAATTTCTTTTCTCTTCCCTTCAAACATTTGGGCTGCAGATCTTTTTGATCAGAATTTCCTTATTGCAGCTTAAGTGCCCTGATGAAAAAGAAGTGTCTGTCTTGTTTTTAACAGATTTCTTGCATCACATGTTTTCTTATTCCCGTCTTTTCACAGAGGTCACTGTAGCTTTGACTTCATTTAGATAGGGAGGAACCTCAGTTTAAAATATTTAGTTCTGTTTAATATAAAAAATGTTTCAAATAGCTGTTTTTAATAGGAGGAGAGACTTGAACAAGTGTGAAGACAAATACGACAATATAACATTTTCATCACTATCACTGAACCTTCCTTCTTTTAGTAAAGAGCAAGCTCTCCTCAATGAGACGAGCTGTTCTTACAACCATTGAAATACAGAGTCCAATGTGCTGGATATAAAGTTTTGTTTCAGTAGTGCACCAACAAATCTTGCATGGGAGAGGAATGGGAGAACAGGCAGAAAGGATTTATCAACTATTTGCTTCAAAGAACTCTGCAAATTTCCTAGATATAACTGGGAATAGAGCAACATGACTCGCATTGTCAACTCAGGTTGGTCTCCAGTGTATTCTCCTGGCAGGTGTCATGACTGTTGAGGTGTTTTACCTGCTTGTCTCCCTGGTACACTATTTATCACTGTTTATAGTCTCTGCACCTTAGTGATTTGTAGTTTGTTTTTTTCTGCAGGGTATTTTGACTTGTTTTATAACTTCTCTTTGACTCTTTCGCTTTGTTTCCTCCGGCAGTTTAAGAGGTGAAACCCTGGAGCTGCAAAGTTTTACATGACCTGCAGGGTACCTTTTATTTTTTACATTTTGAGTACTATGCAGAGACAATGATAGAATTTTAAGACTTAAGGACCAAGATTTCTAGAAATTACAGGTTGGTGTTTTTTTCCTTTTTCAGGGTTCTTTGAAGTTCTGAAGTATTGTATGTCTCCTTTCTCAAGTCAACATTACTCGAGCTCTCCATTTAAAAAATGTAGTATTTTTACTATTTCAGGTCCTGAAGTATTCATATGTTTCCATGTCATTGATATGATCGCTACATCAAATTATGTACAAATCTGCCAGAAAATTGACACCCGCTCCTTCCTTCCTTCCTTCATTCCTACTTTCCTTCATTCCTTCCTTCCTTTCTTCCTTCCTTCTTTCCTTCCTTCCTTCTATCCTGTCACAAGAAAGGCCCTTTAGGCACCTACACTGTTAATGACTTGTCTTGCCCAAAGCCATTTGGCATCTGTTGGTATTAGCATTGAGAGGTGTTTGTGTATGTCACCTGTTTGGTAAGTCACCTGTTGATCAATGCCTCATTTTGTGAAGCTGTTTTCTGCAGCACTGTTCTGTCACCAAGACAGAGAGATATGAGTAGTTTCTTCCACAACTTGCTATCCCAGCAATTTTTCTCAACCAAACTACTCATGGATGGATTTTAGGCAGCAGTATTTCAATATGTTTATTTTCTTGCTTTCAGGTGGACCTTAATTCTCTCAGTGACAGGAAATGGACTATTTTTTTTTTTTATTGTTCAGCATCTGATGGTTGTAGTCAGTATCTGTCAGCCTTTGGCCCCACTCAACACAACGTCTGTTTTCCCTTCTTTAAAAGTAAAGGACATATTTATAATGGTGTTTCTCAAAAAAACACTCAACCCAATATTTTACTGGTACCTTATTACAATCACTGGGGAATTCCCCTTTCAATCTGCCGAGTTAATTTAGTATTGAATATGTATGCATATATCTACCTTTGCAATGCTGTAGTGAAACTTGTCTATAATTTAAAGGTTTCTGTTTGCAGTCATGGTCTAAGTTGTCACTGTGGTTTGCTGACTGAAGAACACATTTTTTTCCCAAAGTTTTCAACTGAAGTGCTTGGTGGTGGATTGAGGTGATTAATACACAGTGTCATATCCAGTCCAGAAAGTAGTTGAAAAATTGAAGGATATTCCTTATATCACTTACTGACTTCCCATGGTTGCATAAGAAGAATATTACTATCGTATTTACAGTGTTGGAGCTGGAAGAATTTCTTGGATCCGAAAGGACAGCCTGGGTAAATAACATGTATCAGGCAGCAACCAGTTGTATCATGTCCTTCCAGACCATTTCCCACTGGAAATGAACTTGGCCATGCAGGCAGAAAGAAAAGTAGAATGCATACTCAGGACTGCAGGAGTAGCTTAACTGAACATTTCCCTTCTTTTTCCATGTAATGTATCTTTTTTGCACAATTTCAACTGGAGATGTTTTGCTGCAGTAAGTAGTAATCATATATTGCAGTTCTTCCTTTTCTTCTACACACTTTGTTTGATAAGGATCTCATCTCCTGTACTAGGAAATGTGAATGGAAAACACAAATCTTTGCTTTTAAGGATCTTCAACAGATCTAGTTCGTCCCTATACTGTTCTGCTGGACATTTTGATTTTCACTCAACCAGACTCATTCTGCCAGCTGCTGAATTTGGCATGTGGAGATCTGACGTGCTTCCCCAGAAGATGCATCTGTCCAAGACGCTGCCAAAGCTGGCGTTGTACTACAACCTACCGATTCTAGGATTTTCCTGGCAACGGCTCAGCCACTCATTTAAAACAGGATCTGATCTAGTGCCCACAGATGTCAGTTTAAAGAACTCCCATTGATTTCAGTGAATCCATCTCTTCCTTTTTGGAATTACCTCTGCCCTGAGAGTGGTACAAGCTTGTGAACAAAGGGTGCCAAGCAGGACACCAGAGTCATCCTAGCTGTTCCCATACAAAGGAAAAATTTCCTGTTATCACGAAGAACCAGAACAACACAAGAATTCAAAAGTACATTTCTTCTCTGCCTCTCAGTTTTAAGCAACTGCAAGTTCCTATTATTGTGTCATATTTTGTCATCTCAGTTTCCAACTGAATAAAGGGTTTCTGTGAATGTAAGTTACTCTCTTTTGAAGAGTGACATTTAGAATATTTACATATTTTAATCCTGACACACAAAGAGATTATACGCAAATGATTCACATATAATAATTCATATTTACTTAAAGAATTATTGCCATTCTCAGGCAAAACAATACAAAAGAATATTTTCTTTAAACCCCTATTAAACTGTCTTGCATCCCCTTCTCATTGTTGCTAATTACTTGTGTATGCATGCAAAGAGTGGTTTTCTCCCTTTTTCTCTAATTGAAATTTTATTATATGCAAATAGAATGTGGGAAATTAAAAGTAACATATATGCACCTACGAGAGCACTGGAGATCAATGGCTTGCAGTAAAGGAGCCACTCTTTCTTGCATGAATCATTCTATAACATTACCACTCAAATTTAGGAACTCTCTGTTATAGCAGCAGTTATGAAGCACCATCTCTTTCTTAAATAAAAGAGGGGATCAAGGTCACAAATGGGGAAAGAAGAATCTGATTCTTCTGAATCAACTGCACCTTTCTGCCCTTCTTTGCTCACACTTCTGACTACAAAAGAAGTCCTCTGTACAATTTTATCTGTATCACTTCTGTGCAAGTTCCCCTTTCGCCCTAAATCCTTTTGAGACTTGCAGTACTCACAGTATCCCCAGACCTGATTGAAACTATGTTAAGATCAGGCTTCCTCACCCCAAGAGCAGTGGTCCCCAGTCATGGCTATCAGGTAGTGCCCTATCTAGAAGGTTCTAATTTCCTGTAGCTTTGTGTAGCACTGAACACAGAGAAAGTTAAGCTTGAGCCTTTCTTTAGTGCATTAGGTGATAAACAGAACTGTTCACAGGGCAGTGATGATTATGTTTCTACAGGGATTAAGGAACAGTAAAGAATTATATTTCTTAGCTCACCTTTTAGACCCTGCATAATACAGCATTTAGTAAGACTCAGTCCTCTTGATTACAAACTGACCTTTTTACAACTTCTATATGTGAAATGAGTAAGGGTTTAATGGACAATACCATATCAAAGACTACGTCTGAAGGATTTAATTTTAACTTTTTAAATACCCTCAAGACCATCCTCTGTGCTGTAACCAATATATACAGAATGAACTTCTTCTTTCACAACAAATGTTTTCACACTCCAAACAGAGAAACTGACTTTTAGAATTGGTCCTTACCCATGATAACTCCCCAACCATTTTTGAATACTGCTTGGGAGATTATAAATTGACTGTGTCCAGAAACATATCATTGCTCAATTTGGCCCTTGTATGAAACAAAACATAAGATCACATGGAACTGGACTGAAGACTCTAGAAGAATATAAAATATTTTGCCATGTAAAGATTAATATTATCAGTGGTTTCATTCTAATATACTAGGTTATAGGTGCTTGCATATGGATTGAGCAATTAAGTTATTTATGACAATAGAATGTTCCCTGAAAAACCTTTTCCACTGTATCATTTAGCGCTGAGTTATGGTCATTTCAGAAGTGCTAACTCGGAACCTCTGTGACTGACAAAGAATCGCTATGTATAGCACCAACCAGTCAGAAATTCATTCTGTTGTAGTAAATTCTGCAATTCTGCTGAATAGTGAGCAAAAACCACATGTAAAAATAACAGTTTGGGCATGAATGAACCTGAGTGTACAAATTTCATGCAGCTAGTCCTCATGATTAACCTAAGTATAGGACAGAGCAGGAGAAAGGTGATTTTGTTTTTAATCAGAAAAATGACTCCCAGTGCATCCAGGCTGTTTTTGCAACCAGGAGGATAAGCACCACAATGATAGAAATACTGTGTCTGATGATATTTTATTGAGGTTAGAACAACAAACCGCCACCTTCTGTATGTGCTTGCCTCCTAGCAGTGGATTCCTGTTTTAATTTTAGTTTGCTTTATTACTTGCTGGTGAAAGCATCAGGCAATACTAAAATTGTTATTAAATACAATCTGTCTCTTTAATAACAGTTTCAAAATTAAAATCATAAAGTTGATTCATAAACCACAGAAATATATACAGTAGTTGGAGTAGCCTTCTTTCTGGGGCATTGTTGAAATGTACCAGTTCAATGGAGTTTATAGAAATAGGTTGCAATTACTGTTGTTGATGGGAGCAGGGAGCTTGTAATAACCCAGATGCATGTATAATGTGTACAACATAAATTTGAAAAAGGCTACCAGTGCCAGCGGACACTGCTTCTTGTTCAGTGAGTTAAGAGGGGATAGCTTGCTTTTATTAGCCACTAGCCACTAAGGCAGCATTAGAAATGGTCAGGAGAGTCCTGGAATCAGGACTGAGCATCAGAGAGAACATCAGCTGCTCTTCCATCATCTTCTGTCGAGATGGACAATGGCTAAGTTGAAGTGTGCATAAAAGGGAATTTGCATAATAAATAAAAGATATATTTTAATAAATGACAATATAAGCCAACCCAAAGATATCCAGAAGTATTCAATGTTATGCCTTCTTCTTGTAATGCATGTGTCAGGGATGCCCTAAAGTTCCACTGGATTTATCTTTTTTCTGGGTTTTCCTGTGTCATATGCAGGAAGAGTGTCAGGCATCTGTGGAACAGACCTTAAGGAAACAAATTTCTTGGGGCTTCTTTTGTCTAGATTCAGCCCAGGCTGTTTATCTTTAGCCCTGCTGGTTGAGAACCTGTCATGTGGGACAAGCTTATTTTATAAACAATCCATCCTTTTTAATCTTGCTAAGGAAACATGATATGAAAGAAGCCAGCAGCGGGCCAAGTGTGAATAGTTCTCTATCATTCATAACAAAGTTTGGAATTCCTCAGTGCTTTCCAAAACTTCCACAGACTTCCACAGCTCCTGATTCACAGCTCTGTTAGTGGAAGTAGCTGACAGAGAGAGAAATGTTGGTGCCACTATGTCTCTGTTGATGTTAGAAGACTGACAAACATGAAATAGGAGGGAAACTACAGAAATGCTTAGCTTTTCCCTGCATTCAAATTTGCATTTTCAAGCAGTTAATTTGAAAACCCATATGCTTAACTGATACAAGTCACCCTTAGTTTCCCATTTTCACCCTCACTGCTCTGTATTAGCCAGCTGTTTAGGGCTACAACTATATATTTTGGAGCGTGGGAAGAATCCTGTTATTCTATTTTGCAGAAAGGAAAATGAAAGCAGCAAGGGGTTTGACCAAGATCAAACAAATTACATCTATACTACATATTAAATGTGCCTTTTGATTCCAAAACAGCTTTCAGATTACCTTCTGGGAATGGTCCCTGGCCTATTCTAGTTCCTGAAATGTCTGGAAACTCTTTAGGAAGAAGTTAATTATGTCAGAGAAGAGTCTAAAAATTAAACAATTAAACTGTTTGATTTTTCACAGTCATTTTCCAAACTGCCTGAAGTGAGTCAGAAACATAAAAATAGTTCGTTTTAATTAATTTTGGAGATAAAGAATATATCTATATCATAAACTGAGCTTATATTTACACGGATCAGTAAATCTCTAGGAACTTCATAGTAACTTTGCCAACACAGATACATACAAACATCTGGAAGATACCTGGTGTTTAGACTATAGAAAGTTTTCTGGGTCAGGAGGCTACATCCTAAATCCTCTAGCAAAGCCTTGCCACTTTTGTAGGTCTAATGTTGTCCAGCTAGAGCCAGCATATGATGACCTGTGTCAAAGTTTTCATTGCAGTTTTCCATTACTTCCATTTCTGGTTACTTCCCTGTTCAGGATGTTATTAAGAAAATATTGAAAACACCAAAAAAATGTATCCCTTAGCACCTCATATAAGTGAACAGGGAGGATATGCAGACAAATTGACTTTTGAAATGGGTTATTCAAATACAATCACAGAAAATAACACAAAAGGCACAAACCAAAAAACTAACAAACATTCCTTAACAGCTGAAAGCTCCAGAAAACTATAAACAGAATGTGAATGAAGATACCAACAGGAAACTTATCTCTTACAGAAAAGTTAGATATTTTCTTCTCCTTTCCCGCCCCCCGTCCCAGACCCCCAACAGTATTTCGAGTCTCTGGACAAGTATATACATAATTAAAATATTATTTCCACAGTATCCTCTGTTGTGAAAGCAAGCAATAAAACGACTTAAGTTTAAATAGTATTCTAGTGCTAAGGACAGGGAAATACTGCAGGTGGTGGTGACTGTTTCAAGGATCATAAAGATTTGTAACCACTGTTTCTTCTACTACAGTGTTTCCTTTTTTTCCCCCCCTCTTTTTTAGTCTTCCTTTCCCCCCCCCCACCCCGGAGAATGAAGCTGTATTTCCTGACACACTTATCCAATGAAAAAAAAAATCTAATTTTGTTCTTATTTGTCTTGTTTATTTCTTTTCTGTCTCTATGGCTTTTATTCTACTCACATGGGATCATCCCTAAATATACACTGAGTCATTTTCAGGTTGCTTGCACCAATCCTATCATTTAGCCCTTTGTGCCTATATATTTTGTAGAATGTGTTCTGTGTTCACACTCTCATTACAGTCATTTCTCATAATTATGTTCTTTGCTTTGGTATCAGGAGATTGCAGACTTCTTGTTGCACTTCTAGTCTACATGAAATTTGTGGGTTTGTGTGTTTGCCATTTGCTTTATTTTTTTCTATGACAGTCCTTAAAAGAGAACAAGGCATCTCAGATATTAACACTAAACAGAGCTTCCAAAACAAAACAGTCTTCCAAGCTTTCATTTGAATTGTACAGTTTTTTAAGCATCTGATCATCCCTACCTTGCTTTAACCATTTGTCCTAGCCAAGAAAGAGATTTTTGCTGGTGGTTGGGGAAGTGAAGATTAGGCAAAACACAACTCTGTCAGTTTGGGGTTTTTTGTTTATTTTTTCCTTTTTTTGATTTTTCATACCAAAATTTCTATTGATATGTTTACTTATCTATGTACTGACCCAGCTCTTTCTTTAGAAGGATATTACACTTCTTTTATAAGACTCAGACACACAAGTACAGTTCTGCTTCTCTGGATAGGAGGATGAGATCAACATACCCTTGTTATTGGTAAGATAACCTTAGGTTCAATAGCACATATAATAGCGAAAATGAGAAAGAAGAAAAAAATACAGTCTGGCTTGTTTCACATAAGCATATTTGGTCAAAAATTTATTGTGCCTCCAGCAGAAAGCTATTTGCTGAGGAATGTGTCAGTGTTTTGGGACACTGATATCACTCGAGGATGTTATGATGTCTTAGAAAAATAGATCTGATATTCAGCCAATTTTGATGTGCATAAGTTCATCAGCATGGCCAGAGAAATTCAAGTGAGCTGGAAATCAAACCCATTTGTTCTAATTCAACACTGCAGAACAGAAAAGTCAGGCGTTAAATACATATGGGCTCTTCCAATGGCCCAAGTGGAACATACAGTTTTCATCAGGTTAAAATAAAATAAATAATTTTAAAAAAAATCAATAAATTGTTACCATTACAACCCTGCTGAATGTAAGGAAAATTAATGTAGTTACTGCGTTGCTGTCATCCTGGTTTACCAGCAGCCAGGAGCTCTGCTACCAGTATCTATACTTCTCCTTGACCATGTATTCCCCTTCATGTGCTAGCTAATTCTGCTTGGCACTTGCACTTAGTTTTATTATTTTATTGCTGAACTTCTGATCATTTTTATTTAGTGGAGTGTCTGTCTGAAGTAATGAAACAAATAGATGGAATGAAGAGTCATGGGAATAGTAGAAGCAGGGGGGAAGAGAGAATCAGAGAAGACATAGAAAAGAGAGTAGAATAATAGCAGAAAACACAGTGGCATCAGTAGTCTCATTTTAGTGCATGAAATAATCTTTGGAATCTCAGTTTTCTAACACTGAGATGAGATCAGTTAAAAAGCATTTAAAAAACAAAAATAGCAAAATGCTATATTTAACTTTTTGTTGGGTTGGTTGTTGGGTTTTTTTTGGTTTGCTTTGGTTTGCTTTGATCCCCAGGCCCATCAAGGCTTCCATTGACATCAGAAAAGGCAATTTGTAATCTTGGCCACATGGCCAGGCCTATCATTATGAATTATAAGACCTGCAGGTGCTCTATTAGAAGTCAGGCTGGACTTTCTATCCAATTATCTTTTAATGTCTGTGATTAAATTAAAGCTACCTATTCTGATTCATAGTTTTCTTTATAACATTTCAGAATTGCTTTCAGTTTTATGTAATCATTTTTTTTCCTTTTGCTTTCCTCAGATGAATTTCAAAACTTTCATCCCCAACTGCTATTAATGCAGACAAGATTGCTGCTGATCTAAGTGACAAAACAACTTTGTAAAAAATAGCATTGAAATAAGAAAGAACGTTTGGAATATAAATGTCAGGTTACATTTTAAGTTACAAGAAATTTTAATGGCTATTGTTGTAGTTTAAGCCCAGAATGGCAACTCAGCCCCACACAGCTATTTGCTCACTCCCTACAGTAGGATAGGGGAGAGAATAGGAAAAGTGGAGACAACTTGTGGGTTGACGTAAAGACATGCACAAGCAAGTAAAACAGTGGACTTATTCCCCACTTCACATCAGCAGGAATGTGCTCAGCCATCCCCAGGAAAGCAAGTTTTCATCACATGTAACAGTTACCTGAAAAGACAAACACTATCAATTTTAATGTTCCTTCCTTCCTACTTCTTACTGTGACTTTATATGCTGAGCATGATGCCATATGGTCTGGAGTATTCCCTGGGTCATTTGGGGTCAGCGGTACCAGCTGTGTCCTCTACAGACTCCTTGTGAACCCCCAACCTCCTCTCCCGTGGGATGGGCTGAGAAACAGCAGCAAAGACCTTGACACTGTTCAACAACAACAAAAATATCCCTGTGTTATCAACACTGTTTCCAACACAAATCCAAAACACAGTCCCATACCAGATAGTGTGAAGAAAATTAACTCTAACCCAGTCAACACCAGCATGAGACTCAAAGGTCTCTGGTATAAAATGAGCGAATGATGAGGTCTGCTGGAAAAATCATTGTCTGGACTCTATCCATCTAATCTATCCAAGTGTTCTTTATTGCCACTAAATGCAGAATTTCTAAACTGCTTTGTCCAACAGCCTGTATGGTACTCTGTGTTATTTTCTTCTGGTGCATAACCTGTCAGTAGTTACCTGTTCCCAGCTGCTTTTATTAGTGTCATCAGTAAACAATCTATCAAATAACCAGCAAGAAATGTTTCCACTAAGACAGTACATTCTGAAACAAATGTAATGTTACAGCAATTGGGAGAGAAAATGTTTTCGAAATAAGATAAATAGAATTGTATATTAAATGGTCTCATGTAAATACTTGATCCCAAAAATGAAAGTCGAGGAAAGTCTCAGGGGAAAGAAAAGATCAATCAGTAGGATGATATCATGACAGATATGCAGAATCAATACCTTGGAATTTATTTGGCTACTCTTGAAAATTTATGACACGGGCTAAAATTACCAGCTTGGTGAATATAAGACTTCTTTGGTGTTGCAACGTATTTTCTCCCCATAACTTTATTGCTTTGAATGACCTCTTATATGCAACCTAATCAGCAGAGCAAACAATTTATCATTCTTATGATGCACATTCAAAACGTTATTTTATGATCCAAACCTAATTATTGACTTAAGGATAGCTTATGTTTATAAAAATCTAGCTAAAAATATCTCTCTTAGTAAACAGGAATTAAGGGTTCTTCGGTCAGAAGAGCAAAGTCAAGACTTGACTGCCATTAACTGAAACAACCTTTTATTGTATAAGACTATACAGTAAGCCTTGGCAACTGTGGGGTTAAATTCCGCAAGGAGAACGTATGTTCAGTACAGAAGATGATATAGTTAGTGATAACTGAATGACCTTGTAGTCAAAAAATAATGCCCAGTGAGTTACATGCCATAAAATGGGTTATGACGGGTGTTTCATAAGAGAAATGTAGGAGATGACTTTACACAGAAAAAAAAAAAAGCTGCCATTATTTCTTATTTGGCCATTGGAAGATACAATCTTCCATCCTGAGTCATGATGATTTCTTATTCTTGAAGTATTCTTATATAACTAAGCAGAGTTACACTCTCAGTAATTCTCTGAGTACAAGCATCAGCGTGTAGACTGATACATACTGCATTTTCTTCATCCCATTCATTCATTTGTGTTTTCTTTTAAATTAAAGGTAGAAGGGGAGAGAAGAAAAATATAGGTTAATGTCACTTACGTAATAAATGAGCTTCATACCTGGTAAATTTTAATTATTTGTTTCAAAATGCCTGCTTTTGTTACAGGGAAACCAGACACACTAAATATTAATTCATTCCAATAGATTCCAATGACCAGATGCAGATTAGGTTGATGGTTATTCACTTCTNTTTCTTCATCCCATTCATTCATTTATGTTTTCTTTTAAATTAAAGGTAGAAGGGGAGAGAAGAAAAATATAGGTTAATGTCACTTACGTAATAAATGAGCTTCATACCTGGTAAATTTTAATTATTTGTTTCAAAATGCCTGCTTCTGTTACAGGGAAACCAGACATACTAAATATTAATTCATTCCAATGACCAGATGCAGGTTAGGTTGATGGTTATTCACTTCTACACAGCTCCTTGCTTTTTCTTTTTTCTTTTTTTTTTTTTGTTTTTATGAGTTTATTGTGTTATGATTTTCTGAATTATAATTTAAATTTAAAAGAAACATGCTGCTTTAGTGTCGTGCATCATAATGTATTGGATAAACTCCAAAATAAGACAGAAAAATTCACTAAAAAATGGCCCTTTTTCAGGTAAGTATGAACAAACATAAAGAAGGAACTGGCTTTTAGCACTATTTCTAGCAGCATATTTTGTGATGAATTGAAAAAAATTTGGTTTCTAGAAAAAAAAGGGGGGGACAAATATCCTTAAAATAAATACTTAAGTACAATTTCTTAAGGCAAATATTTATGATTTTCTTATTATTCCTTGTCAAAAGGCTGTGAAAATGCCACCAATTTATTTACTTTATTTATGGGAGCAATCTTATAAAGATGACTAGTTTTTTTCAATAGAATAACCTGTTCCAGCCTCTTGTGGCTTCTGGGCTGTGAAAATAACTGGTGACTACAACCATTTCTGTAGCTTTGAGGGACAAAGAAGTGTAGTTTGTTTTGTGTATGCCATATGATAGGTTCTCCTTTTTTCTGTCTTTGAACCATGTTAAGAAAGCAGCTTGATTCTAATTAGTGTGAAAACTTCCTTGTGTCGTTTGTTCTCTTTCTAAGCAAAGTTTCAGAAGTGATTAAGAATATCTCAATGAGATATACTGAGTCATGGCAAAGAGGATGCTTAAAAATTCTGAAATGTCCACTCAGCCTTTTGCAAATGCTTAAGTGCCTGGTATTGTGGAATGAATTGCTTCAACATCACAAATCACTTGTTTTGAAACTGCTGTCCAGATATATTTGCTTTTTTCCCATCCTCAGGAACTTCTGATTGCCATCCCTACAAGGACAGTCTGGAGTACCTTTGTAATGACATTGACCCTCAGCATTCATGGATGCATCTCATCAGGTCCCATGAACAGGAATATGTCCAGTTTTTCAAATGCTCCATGACTTTGTGATAAATTTTCCTTACTCCAGACTTTTCCTCTTGTCTGAGGGTCTGAAATTCCTGAGGCAAGTCTTAATAAAGAGAAGACATTGAGTATACTGTATTTTTCTATATCCTTTGCTACCTGTTATATTCAGCAGTTGGCACATATTTTCTTTGCTTTTCCCGTTGTTCTTGAAATTCCTATAGAATTTTTGCCCTTCAAATCCATCACCATATTAAAATCCAGGTCAGCTTAGGTTATCCTAACCCCATCCATGTGCACTTGATCAGACTATTTGTCCTGAGTGACCTATCCCTACTCCTTTTGAATGCTTCTTATGTTTGATTTCAATCAGGAGCTCCTTGTTCATCCATGAAGGCTTTCTATCACTTTGCTTGACTTCCTGCTCATTAAGATGGACCCTTCATGAGCTTCTCAAGTTATTCTGGACCCATCTTCCCTCTGGGGCCAAATCCCATAAGATTCTTCCAAGCAGATACCTGAACAAGCCTTCTGCCCTGAAGTCTATTCACTTCAGATACCTCCTGACTTGGAAAAAAATTGTTTAGGTTTAATTTACATCATCAAATAGGATTAGATGGACATTTTCAATCAAGCACACTTTGTCTCTCAAGCAACTGTGCTATGCAATGACTTACAATAAAGGAATTGACATTCTGATGTGACTCCTTACTATGGGCTGCAGTTCTTCACAAACTGCTCCAGTGTGGATCCAGGGTGCAGTCCTTCAGATGGCTCCATCTTGGATCCCTCATGGGGTGAAAAGTCCTGCCAAAAAAAACTGTTCCAGCACTGGTTCATCTCTCCATGGGTCCACAGGTCCTGCCTGTTTCACCGCAGGCTTCACAGGGGGTCACAGTATCCTTCAGGCATCCGCCTGCCCCAGTGTGGGGTCCCCCATGGTCTTCAGGGGCACAGGTGCCTCACCCTGGTCTGCACCACAGGCTGCAGAGGAGTCTCTGCTCCGACACGTGGACCACCTCCTCTCCTTCCTTCTCCACTGACCTTGGCGTCTGCAGAGCTGTTTTTCTCACATATTCTCACTATTTGTCTCTCTGATGTTGCTCTACAAGTGTTTTTTAATTCCTTTTCTTAAATATGTTATCCCTGAGGCACTACCACAGTCACTGATGGACTCAGCCTTGTCCAGCAGAGGATCCGTCTTGGAGCCATCTGGCATTGGCTACATTGGACATGGGGGAAGCTCCTGGCAGCCTCTCACAGTAGCCACCCTTTATAACCCCCCTGCTACAAAAACCTTGGTACACAAACACAGTACATGTGGTTTCTGCACAAACTGATAGCAAGTCCTAATATTAATCAGTAGTACTTTAACTAATGCTTGTATATTTTCCTTTGACCCTGTATGGGAGGAAGAAAACTATCTTCTCTGCTGCAATGACTGTAACTGTCTATACTTTTGTCTCTTGAAGCAGAAACCTGTGTTTTTTAAGGCCATTAGCCAGTAATATTGTGCAATTGCTCTGTTTACAAATAATTTAAAATCTAATTTAAACAAAAGAATGATCATATACATGTGTTGTACTAACAAAGAATAACTACTTTCCACAAATACTATATTTACTTTGAAGGAGTAATGACATAAATTCATTTGAAAGTGCATTTCAGAAAATGAAGGACATTAGAAAGAGAATAAAATAACGTAAGTAGTTCCAAGTTTCCATTCTCAATTCTTTTAAGGCATGCAAAAAGAAATCTTGAGTTCTTCTTTCAAAACCTGATGTGGGATATATGCAGTAATATTTGAGATTTCTGCAGTGTGGTTGCTTTTGGCTCCATGTACAGTCAAGTGGACGGAAAGAGGACTCCTTCATGTAGTTCATTTGATCCCTTTTAGGCACCCTAAAAGTCTCTGTGTCTCTTCCATAACTAAAAGCAAACACCTCTAACAGATAGATTTCTTCCCCTTGTAGATTTCCACAGCAAGTATGAAGAATTAGTATCAGGCATTGAACTACCAATAAGTGTGTCTGCAGCTCCCTACAAGAACACCTTTCCACATGGTTCAAGCTTGCCAGTGTTTCCAGTAACAGCACCATTCCAACATAGTGTCACTGCTGACACAACAGGCCCTTAACTGAATTCTTAACTGAAACATCAAAAGATACAGATACAGAGCTATGATTTTCTGCTTATTGTAACTCTGACTTGCATCCAGGCAAGTGAAAGAGTCAGCAGAGAAAACCCAAATCTACATTTAGTTTTTTAGATAATGATTTTCAGAAGGGATCTGCCTATGGGCATTTTGGGGAACGCTAACTACTAATCATAGTCTCGCTGTCTGTGTTCAAGACAGAAGGGGTCTTGAGCCCTCTGACAGCTATCAGGGGACCTTCAACTAACATTTCCTTAGAAATACTTCACACCAATATTCACTTGTAGCACCCTGATAACAACAGTGGTGTCTAAAGGACAATCTGAAGTCTTAGACCCTCCTAGGTGAGGTTAACCAAGATTAACCTGGGTCAAGGTTAATCCAACCACTGAGCCTCTTTGTCTGCTGTGTGATATAGCAATAGGCAGTTGATTACTCTGGTGTCACAGCAATGTACACATTTGCTTCCTTTTGCAGCATAAGTTCACCTATTTCTTTTAACAGAAGTCAGAATATACTTTTGTATTTATATTGTCATGCCTGTTCTGAAGCAATTACACACTCTTGTATATTTCCTTCATGTGTCTTTATAGTCCTTGTAATTGTAGCTAGGAAGTATACATTTATCTTTTTTTCTTCATAGTACTGGGACCTGTTGTCTACATCCACTCATAACTTACGGCAGGTATTTTCTTATTTTAAGTGAGTCTACTTTAACTTTGTGAAGTAATTGATGCCTATTTTTTTATTCACAAACCAAATTATTTTTTATTTAAAGTCTGAGGAGTTATATCCCATGGATCTATAAATCATATTGTTCTTAAGGAATCTAATAAAATTGCTGGAAAGTGAAGAAAAAATTGCCCAAATACCTGCAAACCAAACTTGTAAATAATTTTGTAATGTAGATACCAGTGCTGGTATTTGTTATATTTACTGGAGATGATTACATCTGCAGGAATCCCATTAGGTTGTATTTATCATCTCCAGAGGAAACTGGGCTCTTTAAAGTAATTTTTCTGACCTACTGTAAACATGGATATTCAATGACTAGACAAATCACACCTTAACATTTTCTGCATTAGTCATCCACTCATTACATCAGATAATTCCACCATATTTTTGTGGATTTATTAACTCTATCCCACTTTATCCTCTTGTCCAGGTTAACTTATAACTTGGAATGTCAGCACAACAATTATTTACCTCTCTACGAAGATTCCTTCATTTCTCTCTATCTTCTTCATTAATCCATCTTGCAAGAACAGGCATCATCTTGCCAGGCAGGGCCTGAACATCTTTAGACTTCCCTGTAACAAAATTCCCAGACTGGGTGCTAGAACTAAAGAATACTTTTCCCTTATGCCTTTTAGTGTAATGTACTTAGAGCTAATAACACAGCAATCTGACTGTCTTGCAGCATGGAAACCTTCTGGATTTAAATCCTTTTTTTCTTATTTTAAGCTAGTATACAGAATATCAAAGTCCTCTATAGGAATTTGGAACACTACTGTTTCTTTCAGGCTTACCAAAAAGCTTAAAAATAAAAGACATGGTGAGAGGGATAAGTTCATTTTTTGTCAGGACAAATTCTTGTTTTAAAGGAATATCCCTGAAAGTGCTCAAGGCCAGGTTGGATGGGACCCTGACCTACTTTGTCTAGTGGGTGGCGTCCTTGCCCATGACATAGGTGTGGAAGTATAGGATCTTTAATATCCCTTCCAACCCAAACCATTCTATGATTCTGTTCTATTATATGATTTTTTTTGCTTGCTTGCTTTTTGCCACTTTTCTCTATCGGCATTGACACTGCAATAGAATTTCACCTGACTGCTTTAGATTCAGATCCTGTTTCTGACGCTGTTTTGCCTTGACAGTCAACTTAGGAAGTGAAAGAGCAGAACATCCACTGCTGAGTGTGACTTTATTGCTGCTGATCTTCAGGTCTCATCCCTGTCCCCACCCCCACCCCCCCTAACATGGCAGATGTACTTCTTAAGGGAAAACTAATGTTAGCAGAGAATAATTTAGGTTTCAATTTAAGCCAGCTTGAGCTTTCCAGACATTTGCTGTAGGGAATTCTTTTTTTTTGCAAATCCTTTGAGTGAATTTATAATCAAATGAGTGTTTGGTTTCACATTACTGCATGCTGAGAGAGAAGCCTATCATGGGAACAAATATCTGCACTAAATTTCTCACATCCTTCAACTTAAAAAGGCAGGAGGAGTAAATTTCAACTCCCGTGTTCTCAAAGAAAGAAAGAAAGAAAAAAGTGTTTTCTGGACTGATGCAACTTACAAGACTGCAATGCATATATTGTGCAGAGAAGTTGTGGCTGTCCCACACCTGAAAGTGTTCAAGGCCAGGTTGGATGGGGCTTTGAGCAAACTGGTCTAGTGGAAGATGTCTCTACCCATGGCAGAGGGTTGGAACTAGATACTGTTTAAGGTCCCTTCTAACATAAAGCATTCTATGATTCTATAGAACTATGGTGAAGGAGAGAGAAATACATTTTTTTCTGTACTATAGGCACAATAAAAGCTGGAATAATTATACACAGTACTAGACATGAAAACCCCTGTATAAGCTCTTGACATTAAGTACTAAAGTGAACTGGCAGGCTGCAGCTGAGCTCTGTATCTTATATTGTGCTTGTCTGTGGGAGAACTGCAGCAGAAACTGCAAAGTAAGAATAGCATTTGTCATCCCTTTACAAATAAGTCATAAGAGAGTCTCCTGTTCAGACCTTTCTGTTGGCAGAAAGAAAACAGAGGACATGGGATGATGTGACCTTGTGAGTCTTCAGCCCGGAGGATTTCATACCAGCAGCGGTAGCAAACATTCTGTGATGTTTTCAGGTTCTGTGTCTGAAGTCAAGAAAAAATGGGTTCAATATTGTCATTGTCAAGCAAGTTGGTTTTGGTGTTCCCTCCTGAAACTGAACAGTAAGATATTTTTTGAAAAGAAATAAATAGGTACACTGAAATTATGCATATTATACACATATTTCCTGGAAGGCAGACCAATGCATAAAGGCAAAGAACTCCTGAGACTGATTAAAATATTCTTTTTCATGAAACATCTGAATCTATGACAGTTTTATATTTTTTTGACAGAATGTGTAGAAACTGTCTTAAAAGTACATATGAGTGAAAAACTCCCAATAACAACTTTGTTTGGAATTTTTTCTCTTCTTTTATCATTTTGAAGGTTTTTCTTACTTCCCTGATTTTAGCAGGAAAAGGATTGGTCATAGGAAAGAGCTGAATGCTTTATAGTGTATTATGTTGAAAATATAAAGCAGAGTTGCCCTTTGGAAGATACCTTTTTCTCCAGACCAGAATCATCATCATCTCCACCAGATAGAATTATTTTATAAATATTAAATGTAACTTTTAACTCATACAATAACTTATACTAAGATACAAATTGAAAAGTTGTGATAAGTCCTGTCTACTTAGGCTTCATAAAAATGTTTGGGTTTTTTTCCTGCAAATACCCCTCACATCATTAAAGGATCAAGTCCTTTTTTTTCCCTAGAATTTGAAAATGTCTGTATTCAAAAATACATAGCCTTATTCACAGTTTTTCTTCTGCCAAAAAACCTTGTATATGTTGCAACATTAGGTGCCTTGTTCCATGGACCTCTTAGATCAAATGCAAAATAAAATCTGTCTGTTTCTGTCTGTACTGCTTAACTCCTCTAAACAATGGGGATGCAGTGTCTGTTGCAGTGATGCACGAATCAAGAAGGGTATGATTGATTATGAAAAGAAGAACTTATTTTTTATGTAATGCCTTAAGAGCTCTTGTTGTTAATGCTGGAATATTTGTGTCCTTGCATAATAAACCTGAGAGTTATATAGCTTAAGAAATGGTTATCACCTCATAAACAGGAAGCACCCTCAAGGTATCTTCTAAGCATTATAGGCAATGTGATCACAAAAATCTGTGTTCCAGCTTTGCAGCAGTACTACATCCATTCTTTTATAACATCATTCTGTTAAATGTTTTTAATGCAGGAATATTTCAGAATAATAGCAAACTATTTTCTATTTCACTGCAGTTTCATTCAAGTCCATTAATGTGTGAACATGAAATAGAAACAGAGACTAAATGACTTGTTTAAGGTCACAGTGATCTACTGGGTTAGATCTGAGAACAGTGACAGAAAACGTCTGACATCTGGTATTGGTTTTGATTTGCTATAGTACCTCATATACATCACTTGTACGAGGTCATTTATGGGAGTTGTTAGAACAAATGTGAACATGTATATCTAATCTTCTTGCTATGAATGTTGTATATACTCAACATTGAAAGTAAATAAGAAAGGTTAATTTTCACCCAAAGTAATAAATATCAATACAGTTGCCAAGTTATTGCTAATCTAAATAAAATGTTTATAAATGATATGATGTTTATACCTTAACTTCATGTTTAGTCTTCTTATTGTCAATGTGTATAAAAATACTGATATGTCTTGAATATATGATATAAAAGATTTTGTAACCTAGAAGAGCTTTGGTACTGGGCCAAAGGAAAGAGTCACTGCTATTTTGACACAATTCTTCTTGAAGAACTGGAATGAGTAGAAGTGGCTGGAGCATCTCTGCACCTTTATACAGTGCAACTACATCACTGTCTGTGGTGATCAGGGACGTGACACAGGCTTAGGTGCACATAGTGCTACCAAAGGACACTAATGGTAAGATAGAGTATGGAGTTCATCAGCTGCACTGCTGTCTCTGCACCACTTGGAGTCAGAGAATCGTAGAATGGTTTAGGTTGGAAAGTACTTCAAAGATCATCTAGTTCCAACTCCACTGCCACAGGCAGAGACACCTTTCGCTAGAGTAGGTTGCTCAAAGCCCCATCCAACCTGGCCTTGAACACTTCCAGGGATTGGGGCATCCACAGCTTCCCTGGGCAACCTGTGCCAGGGCTTCACCCCCATCACAGTAAATAAATTCTTCCTAATATCTAATGTAAACCAAGCCTACTTCCAATGCTCCTTGTCTACATGCTCTTCTGAAAAGTCCTTCTTAAGCCTTCTTGTAGGTCCTCGTTAGGTGCTGGAAGGCTGCTACCCAAAGCCTTCTCTTCTCCAGTCTGAACAGGCTACAGTTCTAAGCGACACCTCACCTGTCAATATACAATGGACTTGCTACAACAGCAATACCTCTTTTTATTTCCCATGTGAGCAGTAAGAGAGCAGGAAGGGAATTTATTGTCCCTCAGCCATCATTTCATCCTGACACTTTTCCCCAGGTTTTCCTTTCTGAAGGAACTAAGGCTCAGAATGACTCTTTACTGTGGTTTTATCATATGGATGCTGCAGATTGCATAGTTAAACAGTAGTATTTTGTTGCAGTACTCATGGCTGCACAAGAGCCAAAAAAAAATTGGTCTGGTGTCCTCGCTTTAGGGTGGAAGGGGAGAAAGTACTCGCTGAGTGGTAAACACAGTGGCCACTCATCTTTGCCTAGCAGTATGCTTGCATTCCGAAAAATATCAATTCCTGTATTCAGACGTCTGCAAATGTGAGTGCCACATGCAGATCTCTTGCTCTTCAGACTTCAGAAACTGATTCCACAGGCCTTTTCTAGCTATTTGAGGTCATCCATACTGAGAATAAGAAGCCTGACAGCTGTTAACGGCAAAGAATACAAATGATAATCGGAGATGATAATCAGCTGTCATAAAAAAAAAGAAAAAAAAAAGAAAGGAAGAAAAAAGACAAAGAAGAAGAATGAAAACAAACAAAAAAAATATCTGCTCAAAAACACCAGGAGCATGACTAGTTAGACTGACATTGTGAGTAAGGTTATTGTTTGCCCTTTGCTGGATGCATTCAAATTTATGATTTATTTTCAGAGGTGCGCGCAACTAATGAGGAAGGGGAAGGAAAAGGAAAAATAAAAGCTGGAAAATGAAGGAAAACAAAGCCACTTATAGATTTCTCTCTTTTACATAATTGTATGCAAAAAAGCTTCAATTCTGAACTCATATTATTTTCCATTCATTTCAATAACATTTACCTTTGTTTGCATATGTGATGTGGCATGATGATAATATAAAATATTTGGGTCAGTTTTTGTTCTTTGGACCACAAATCATCCTTTTTCTTGACTGCAGTCATGTCAGTGCAGTATGTAAAACCTTTTAAATGTGCTTACTCATATGTCATTAAATCTAATGGTCTAGAACTTCTAAACTCAACATTTTTTATATATAATTACTCTGTCTTAGTTTCTTACCTATTTTCTGTTTCAATTCCTGGAACATCTGGTTAAATCTTTCTTTCTTTTTTGTATTACCACCATCCATACACACTCACATCATCTGAAATGATGTCCAGCAGTCTGTAAATACTATTTTTGGCTTCAAATGCCTAATTCATGACAGTCATGCTAATATTTCTGAACAATTTTGTCCCAAACTTTGCTATTAATATTACACTGTAGAGCAGCACATCTACTCCACTTCCATTTCACTGAGGATTGTGCAAATGTATAAATTGATACTGCTGAGCTTTTTAGAGCCAGCCAACTGCTGGAGAAAGGTTAATAGGTTTGGTTGCCTGGTGATACTATTCCAGTTCAAGTCTGTCAGATGTCTAATCATGTGTCTCAGTAGATGAGATTGCCCACAGCAGTTTTTTTTCATCCTCTACATTTCTGTAAAGTTTTTTTTAAAAAAGACTGTCCCATCACGGAATGTGTGATTTAGATCTGTGATTTTAAGAATCAGATTAAATCACATATATCTCTCTCTATATATAGATATATATGATATATGATATCTATATATATAAATATGTAGGTATATATACGCATATATATAATTTTTCTAAGCACAAGCTTGGCCCATAATGTCATGGCTGACATTGTATGAATCTTTCAATGAATTAAGGTAGACATACAGGTTGTTTCAGTAATCTATTCAGTTATGAAAGAAAAAAAAAGTTAAAAAAGGAAAATTCTTGGGTTTTCCTTGGATTTAGAGATGTGATAGATATACATGGTTAAATTTTCCTTCCAAATGTGTCAACCAGGTGTTTGCCCACTTGAAAACTACTCCAATGACTGCAGTAGAGTGGCTGATTTCCTGAAGTGGAAGAGTGTTAAATCGGTCTCTTCAGTTGAGAGCTCTATTTCCTTGAACTGTATTTTTTTGTTTACATCACCAAAAAATGACCTTTTACAAATATTTTTCAGTCACTTATCTATCTGACTGTGTATACAGGTGTACATGACGTCTGCCTTGGCCAACACTGTAGGGAATATGCAAAGGATCTTCTTACTGCCCCTCTTCTTCCACTCACGAGGAAATTGTAGACTATGATGAGGTCTCCTCTCAGTCTCCTCTTCTCTGTGATTCTGTGGTATCTCATTCATACAGAACACTAACCTGGAGTCCTCCTCAGTTGTAAATTTTGACCCATTAGCCAAATCACAGAATCTCAAAATATTCTGAATTGGAAGGGACCCAAAAGGATAACTGAGTCCAACTCCTTCCATGCACAGGACGATCACCAAGGGTCACACCATGTTCCTGAGAGTATCATCCAAATACTTCTTGAGCTCTGTCAGGTTTGGAGCTCTGATCACTTCCCTGGAGTCCCTGTTCCAGGGTCCAACCATCCTCTGACTGAAGAAGCTCTTACTAATATCTAACCTAAGGCTCCCCTGACAAAACTTCAAGCCATTTGCTCAGGTTCTGTCACTGGTCACCACAGAGTAGAGGTCAGTGCCTGCCCCTCTTCTTCCCCTCATGAGGAAGTTTTAAACTGCATCACATACATGCACATTTCTTGTAATAAAATTCTACATTAAAAAAATTACAGAAAAACATTAATTTCACAGTTGTGGTACTCGTCTGCAGCTGGGAGATGATGCACTTGAGCATCTTTGTCAGAAGTGTGCTGGTACACAAATGGAAAGTAAGATAATACTAAAATATCTGAATAGTTGAAAAATAGAGGGGAAAAAAACTGCAACAGAACCAGAGCTTTAGGAAGCAATAATATGTAGGGATTTAAAATTAAGAGGATTCCAGACACCACAGTCATCTTCATTGCCTCGAGTTTACCCCTTATAGTGTGCATTAATTGCTCCTGTCAAACTTCACAATATTCAAAACGGATCAAAGCTGGATTTTATTGTGTTTTAAGCATTCTTAGTAATTATTATTCCAAGGTAATTTGGTCTTTTAAGGTAGCTCCATAAAGTGAGCTACCTTAAAGTAGCTCACATAATGTAGCTTACCACATAAGCATAAGGCAGCCTTTAAAGTGAAAATCCTAACTAATTACACTGATGGGTAGATCAGCTTTGATTTACTTAATTAGTTTGTTATTTTTCTCATATTTTTCTGCTGCAGCTTATACTTCTAGGTTATTAATCCCTTTTCAAGATGTTCACATGAAAACAGGAGATTTCTTCAAACCCTAGTGTTGAGTTGCCTGTCAGCACCCCAGGAAAGCTGAGACCCTTGTGCCTTACCAGTCTGTCTGTGTCTTGTTAGGGAGACCCTTCACCGAACAGCCTTCTGAATTGGAGGACAGTTTGACTGACTTGTTTAGGGACACACATCAACAGCATAAGGGAGACCCCTTAGCAGGTCTTCCCACTTTATTTGAGTAAGTTACCCCACTACCAGTGACTGCCAGCACCTGGGAAAGAATCATGCTAATAGTTTACGGAGTACCACTCTTTATTAGCATAATAGAAAATTGTGATAGGTTAAGGTTAGAAGGTTGCTGGTGATAGTATCTGACTGCAAAAACATATTCAATGCAATGCACAGAGAAGATCTAAATCCCAATGAAAGTGTTCAGCAGGCACAGAGTACAGTTCTTACCCAAAATGCATCCCCATGGAGGAGAAAACACATTCAGCCCATCAACTGATCTCTGGTGTTACAATGGAACCTTCCCTATATTCTCCCATTCTTAACTTGCTTTTATTGTATTTCTTCATGTTTAGGTGGAGCTTGAGTGACTCTAGTCATACACACCTTTGTTATGGTTGTGTAAAATTCTCTTGCTTTTCTCGTGAAGACGTAGTCTATAAAATACAACGCACATGTTCAGACAGAGAGTGGTCATAGTTTGAAGGTGGGTAATTTTGGGATGGAGATGTCAGTTAGCCTTGCAATTAGATTATAATAAACCAAGTTCATCCTAGGAGAGTGATTTCACCAGAGTTGCTGTTCAGCAGCAAGACTTCTATCTCTCTTGGCTGACAGCTGCTATACAGTTTATCAGCTACAAAGTGCTGCGGGTTCCCCTCCCTGCAAGGATGTCAACAGTCTGGCTGTGGTGTTTCTACCTTCACCCTCCATTTTTCATTCCCCTTAACAGGTGCTTAAGGTTGCAAACTGTCTGTATGGAGAATCACCATGGAATGGGTTTTGAGCATGCTCACCACATTCCATCCAGGAAGTAGCAGCTGCATTTCACCCCATAATTTCATTACCATTATATAATCTGTTAGAAGAAGCCTAATTTTATCCCAAGTAATCTTTGCACAGGATGCATTAGTCACTGGCTACCAGGGAGCATAGTGTTGCAATGCTACTGGGTCTACCATGGTGGGACGACTGCAAAGAGCCCACAGATAACTAGCTCCTGCGGGAGCTGGAAATAAACATTCAGTAAGCAGGGATTTTGTCATCTGTATGTTTTGTGAACCACTTTTTTGTCGTGTTTGTTTTTTTTTTGTTTGTTTCTTGGCTTTACACATGGAAAGATGGAAATAGATGTGGATAACTCACCCAAGATCTCACAAGAAGCACAGTGTTCTCAAATCTCATTCTTGGACTGTCTTTTCTTGACCAATATCATACCTTTAACTGCTCAATGTCAAGGCAGGTTAAATGACTCAAGCTGTTCTGTGTAAAGATCGAGATAGGCAAGAAACGTATAACTCTGCTTAACTGTGTAATTTTTGGTTGCTCAAGATTTTCATATTTTATTTGGAAAATAAAAGAAAAGTTACTTTTTACAGGTTTTGACAGAGATAGGATGAGGAGGAATGGTTTAAAACTTCAAGGGGAGAGATTTAAATTAAATATTAGGAAGAAAATTTTCAACTTTGAGGGTGATGAGGCGCTGGAATAGGTTACCCTGTGAAGTTGTGGATGTCCATCCCTGGAAGTGTTAAAAGCCAGGTTGGACAGGGCCTTGAGCAAACTAGTCTAATGGAAGGTGTCCCTGACATGACAGGGGGTTTGAAACTAGATAATCTTTAAGATCTTTTCCACCCCAAACCATTTTGTGATTCTATGATTCTATAAGGGAGACTGAAGGGGAAGTCATTAATTCACCCAAATATGGAATCACTAAGAGGGAATTTTTTCCCGGATTTGTATTCACAAAAGGCTGAATATGTATTTTAAAGTTCACCATGTTTGTGTATCATGCTTCTTCCCTTCTTGTGTTTTCTTTTTTTTATGGAGCATGACAAGAAAAGGCAGGAGTAGGCTGGGCTTGGAGGATCTGTAGAAAAAGGAAACTATATTCTTTAAAGCAAAAGAGGATTTTTTATTTCCTCCCTCTCACAGCTATTTATAGGAGGATAGAAGTGAAAGATGAGGATAAATTCTTTGTGAATTTCATTAATTTTCACCAAAAAAAAAAAAAGAAAAAAAAAAGAAAAAAAAAGAAAAGAAGTTAAAAACAGCACAGAAAAATACCTAGAGACAAGCCTTTTTCTTTCTCTGCCAGCTTGGCAGTGTGGGCTAGTTTTTAAATCTCTGCTGGAGCCTTTTAGGAGAATTACCTTATCTCTAATGGCAGCTGTCACTTCACCTAAACCTACGCTCACTGCTTTGTATTTTCTGCTTTCTCATTTGTGCTGCTGTTCTCATTATACATCCCTTAAGGGCTACAGGCGTAGAAAATAATATAACATAACAACATAACAGTACATAACAGAACATAGCATGACATAACAAAACATAAGGAAGAAGAAAAAAAGATTGGATGGGAACAGAAAGGGTCGTTTAATCTTCTCAGAAGTTCTTCGGTAAAGTGCATTGTTTGCAAACAGCTAATTGCAATAGCACAGCCCATGTGGTAGAGTTAGATTGTCTTATTTCTGTAAAACACCAATCTCCCCAATAATCATTAGGTTTTTGATACTGTGTGAGGAGTATGGTACCTGGATAGCAGCATTATCAAACACATAACATAAACCAGACTAGGACCCCTTTATTTTTTTTCCCTTTTTCTTTTCTTTTCTGTGTGTTGTAGTCTGTTCAGGCTTTGGGGAATTAAATTGATTTTCCTTGCAGCTTTCTTTGTGGGGTTTCATTGTTCAAATCATGATAAGCTCTGCTTCTGGGTCCAATGGAAAAAGAAGATTAAATAAAGGCATTTCTAGGTTGAGAACTCTTACAGGTGTCTATATCCTCAATCTCTAACATCAGTAGTGCATTGGAGACAGTGTACAATGGAATGTGCAATATAAGGGGAAATCCTGTAAAACTCTGAGGACAGGCACTAGGTGTGTGGATTTGGTTTTGTTTCTTGTGTTTCTTTGTGTGTTTATTGAACTCTCAATATAATGTGACATGAACTTATGAGAGCCTCCAGTTTTTATGGTATTACTGGTGCAAACAGACAGAACCCAAATCAGGACAACTGTCCTCACAGAAGAAAGAACAGTTTTTAATTGCATTGTTTCCTAAACAAAGAGAAGCAAAGCTATACCAGTGATATCTTACTTGGTTTCATGGATCCCATTCCATTTAAATCAGTGCTGAAACTCCCACTGGGTTGAGTCATATGGGATCATGCCAAAAGTCCTCTATCATTGTAGATTAGAGAACACAGAACTTCGGTGGAACCAGCTTTGAGTTGTTGGAGAGCTGATGCTAACTACATAACAGTGAATTTTAAGTATTTTACAGATGATTAGCTCTCAGCAGCGGATGAACTGATGTGTCTCTTTTTTTTCCCTCCTCTTCAGCAAATTCAAAGTAAGGCTGTGCAAAGAGCAAACTGGAAAAAGGAGGGGGAATCTACACTTAACACCCCCAAGGATATTATCTTCAGTGACACTAACTTGGCCTGATTAACATCATGACAGAACTTGTTAAATCGGATTGAGAAAGTTGTTTGCTTGGTGTATCTTGTTCATTCTCATACTGTCTTCTGATTTGTTCTTTTTTTCCTGTATATCATACAAGCAGACCACAGAAAGAGAAATGGCTTTGAGCTTTGCCAGAAAGTGGAAACCACTAATTAACATTTACTTACAGTCAAAAAGTTGTACCATTTAATTAATGATATTCATGGCATCACAGAATTAATGGAAATAACCAGTTTTTCCTCATTTTTCTGCATGCATATATTTTCTATCCTTTTCTGAATCTGAAGAAAGTCTTACACTAAGAAATAGATTATTTTGCCCTTTTGTGTTAAAACTGAAAAATTGTGAGAGAAATATATTTTTGGGTTAGTATTTTTTTTTCAAAATTTCTGTGGTGAATAAACATTTCATGGGATTTATAAAGTATTTTAGCATACAGAACAGTGGTAAAGTATATAATAAAACACATTATAGCTCTCTGCCAGTGCAGTTCCTTGTTGAGACTATGGGAATAGCACTTACATAACACCAAAACACAGTGTTTCTCACACTGTAGACCATAGATCTGTTTCTGACCAAGAGACGAAGCATCTGTCAGGCTTCCTGCTGGGATAATTCCTGCAACCAACAGTCCAACTCAGTGGTTTTTTGGTTTCCAGTAGCACTTTTGACTGCTGCAATTACTAAATCAAAACAAAATAAACCCTGGTGCAGCTGTTCCATATCCTTATATTGTGTTTCTTTGGTGTAGATTTAACTCTGAACAAATGTGTCAATGGCTTGAAAATAAATTTAAACCTTTCTGTGCAAAAAAGAAAAAAAAAAAAGCCAAGCAAAAAAACCTACTTGATTTTCCGTAGAGGAGTAAGGAAGGTTCATGTGATTTGAAAGTAAGTCATAGCCTGCAGTAAGGTAACCCAACTATAAGTTTAAAGGGGTCTTTTTATATTGTTCATGTCTTTTTTACTTTCTGTTTACATAGAAATGCAATCTATGGAATTATGGAAGTAGAACTTACAGTGGATGGATGGATGTTTTGTTTCATGAGTATCTTTGAGAACAGATGAACTAGTAACTGCTGCAAGATGTTCAGAAACTCTGGCAGCATCTAATATCCAAGCATTTATGTAGCTTCCTGCCCAGAGCTTGTGTTCAAGTAATGGGGTGAAAAGGGAAAGAAAAAAAAACATCTCCCTTTATTTCCTAAGACCTATTTTTTCTTTTGTTTGAATAGCAATTGTATTGGCATTTTATCTCTAACAAATTATAGTTTTGATAATTGGGCATTTTTTTCTTGATTCAAGGAAAAGAGGCCGATAGATTGTACATTGGGTTTTGTTTCATTTTGGCATAGTTCTCCCTGCTGATGCTAAAGTTTAATAAATTTCATTCTTGCAGTACCTAAGGTTAACTAGAGCTTCCCTGGCTTCATGGAAATGAACCAAGTTCATTGGATGCATGGACAAATATATCAGAAGGCAAAGTGACTCCCAGTCTTTTAGCAGATGCAAACATACCATCATCACCAACATGAAGTAGTGCTAAAAGGGATTGATTCATAAGCGAAGAATATTTGATGAATCTAAGAAAGTGCTAGATTAGTGTGACAAGCAAAGGACATTTCAGAAAAATAGTAGTTTATTTTGGCTGAAGACACAGGTTTTCAATGAATTAATGTCTTGGATCTGTTTCTGGATACAGATGTTGCTCTCTCATATAGCAACATACATGATTAAGACATCTGTCAGGTTACAGAACTATTTCTTTCTAGCTGGATGCTAGCCTGACATAAGCCATAAATACTGCTATTCCCAGCATTGTGAACTTCAATACTGGATTTAAACATGAAGTATCTGCAGAATCTACTTCTAGTACAAAAACTTCTGGTACAAAATGTCCAGCCAGACAAAACTCTGGGATGAAGACTATGGTTGACAAGTCTATTTATACATATACAGTGAGTGGAATTTTTTTTTATTTTTTATTTACACATAGACACATTTTCATCATAAATATGGGAGTGCTGTAGTGGGAGAACTAAGGAAGAATTATAAATGTAAGTGGCATTTCTTTGTCCTGCTTTCAAAGATTCGAACATGCATAGGGGGTATAAATAATTAAAAAATAAAAAATTTATAACACTCCACTATACAAACAGAAGAGAAATGACAGCTGCCTCATTACAGAACCCCTTAGAAAGCAGATAGGACATACTAACGAATAAGAAACACTAATAAGAAATATAAATTTACCTACATGTAAAAGAAAACATAACCACTACAAATTCCTTTCCAACTCCAGAATCGCCTTATAAAAGACCTTTTCACATGATAATTTGGAAAATTTCTGTTGTATGCCATTTGTCATCTGGAAAATATCTCAAGTACCTTAAATATCTTACAAATTTTTACCACACTATTATCCTAATATTTTTACTCCTGTCTTTAATACTTCTGCTTGAAAAACTTGTCCAACCTAGCATATTAAACTACACCAATGATTTAAAAGAGCAGTTACACTTTTAAGCTGTACTAGTTAAGCTGTACTTCTTCACTACATGAAATGGCTCACACATAACACTGACTTAAAGAAAAAAAACATCTCCAGTGACCAAATCAAGTTGTGGTAAAGGCACTATGTAGTTAGACTGGAGTTAGTACTATTGACATACTTTATTTTTCCTCTGCAAGTGATTTTCTAAGTGTAAATGACATGCATTTTCAGTATTCTTTTTCCTGCAGGAATTTTATTTCCCTTCACAGAATTTTAGGTGGTGGTATTTTTTTCAGGAAGCCTCAAAACTCTGCTTGTAATTAGTTAATATTTCTAAAGAACTTTCAGAGATAAAAAGCTATATAAATGCAGAGTGTTGCCATTTCTTTTGGCAGAGGTAAATCTGATTTTCTTTTATAATGAGGAAGGCCATACCTCATCATCTTGGCTGATTATAGAAGTTACAAGAACAGATTGCCCATAACCCTTCTTTCCCATTTTGAAAATTATATTGCTCACAGCTTGACTCCTTAGAAGGTAGAATTATAATAGTTTTTAGTGTGTCTGAAAGAGAATATCAACTAAGACGGGTTCCTCTGAAGAATTCTGCTCAGATTTATTGTCGAGTCAGTCAAAGGAGATTTGGGGGGGTGGGGTGGAAATCCAACCAACCAACGAACGAAACCACAAAAAAGACAAAACAAAACAAACAAAAACCACAAAAACCAGACAATCAAACAAACAAACCCAAAAAAGAATAACCCACAAAACAAAAAACTCTTCATACAAATTCTTGAACATACCTAAAACTGTAAATTTCTGGATAAGATGTTCTGGGAGTTCTTTTTGGTTTGGTATATTTTGGATTTGGGGTATTTTTAGTTATTTTATATTAATCCCTTGAAAGGTACAGTGAGAGACTGAATTAAGCTTCCTTTTTCATCCTGTCTGCATCTGCTATCCGGAGTAATAAGGTATTAGTTTCCATGGATGTTCTGACATCATTCTCAAGCACAAAAGAAAATAGTTCGTTCCCCACATATTGAATATTATTTTACAGCTATGATGAAAGAAATAGAAAGAAGAAGAGAATATATCAGCTGCTTGAGAGATATCAAAGTGAATCTGGAAAGGTTTTATGGAAAATGTCAGGTTTATCTCCAGTTTATCTCCTCTCAACTTATTTAAATATCCTGAATAAAAACATTTCTACTTCAGCTACTGTGAGATTGGAAGTTCATTATGCATGCTCTGTTATCTACCGGACATGATTATGTTAGCATGACTTCTTGAAAATAAATTGCAAATACAAAATGAAGGTGAGGAGAGAATATCAGCAGGTGAGGAAGAAATATTTTTATACCTATAAGACCAGCTTTTGCAAAAAATTTGAAGTGAAATCTATTCCTCTTCCATAATACTTTTGTTTTCGGAAGTGACATTTCATGTCATGATTCTTACACATTCTAATTTAACACCAAATTAAGCTCTGATATTTAGTTTAGGCAAAACTAGGGCCAAGAAAAAAGGTACAATGCCCCCCACCCAAAAGCAACACTCTAAAAAAAAAATTACAACAGATAGCTTCTTGAGAAGTTTTTAAAGCATGAATGTTAGGAGATTTCTACTAAATTCTGATTTTTGTGTTCATAATTTTTTTATTTTTTTGTTATAATCATTCATTACCAGCTGTGAACTGACTCTTAAATAAGCTTCCTTGAGCTATTAGTCATTGCTGCCTCATTAGTATTGTAAATACTGTTGTGTAGCGTCTGCCATCCCCTCTTGGCATTTGAGATTTTAGCCAAGCAGTTTGTTATTTTTTATTTATATTTCCAAAGATGCAGAGAGCAAATGTTCGCCAACTGCAATTCTTTCTTCAAAACTTACTGAAAATAGTAGCCATCACAGTTTAAGAGATAATAGACCCAAAACTTGTTATAGTACTTCTGGATTCCTTGTACCTTCCTCTGGAGTGAGAGGTACAAACTATAAAACATATAGGACTTATTTTTTAGCAAGATGGACACTAACATAGCTTTTTGTGTGTTTTGTTTTGTGTGGTTTTTTCATTATGCTATTCATATTTTTCAACAAAATTGTTCTTTTCTCCTTTTGTTTACCCTTGGTGACTCATGGTGACATGACTTCATGACTTTCAGAAAGTTGGGGAAAAATTAAATTACAATATTTTGAGTGAAGCCTCAAATATTTTTAAATACAACAGATTTTATGGTGTTTTTGGTTTGGAACCTTTTTGGGTTTGTTGTTTGATTTGTTGGGGTTTCTTTCTTTCTTTCTTTCTTTCTTTCTTTCTTTCTTTCTTTCTTTCTTTCTTTCTTTCTTTCTTTCTTTCTTTCTTTCTTTCTTTTTCATTCTTTCTTTTATTTTTTATAATGGATGTAGGAAACTAAATCACTGCCCAGTTAACTGTAGCACTGAGTAGTGCCAAACTTGGGATGTGGAACTAGTATCACTCCTTACAACAATCATAGTGATATAGCCTTCTGGAGCATAGTGATAGAGCCTTCTGTTTTTTGAGCTTTTCAGAAAGCCTTTCAGCAGTACTGCATGTTTACTCCACAGCTGAAACTAGGTTTTTAAACAGAAGATTAGATTTTCACATGACTGCAAGACCTGGGCTGTTTAGTGATGTCAGATCTGTATGCTTCCTAGTAAAAACTTCAGGAAATGCCAATGTTGTCCAAGACTTCATAATCTTTTGCATCTGGAAGATCCCCACAGCTTTCAGCATGACCAACCCACAGAGAGCCTTAGGCAAATTAAGCCAATACTGTCTATTAGTTAAGCGATCAGTGCTCTCACTTTTGGGAAAATTACAGTTATTTTTTTATTTCTATTATTATGACAGACTGTCATTATTGATATAAAAAGAACAAGGAACATGTGCAAAAGTAAACCACATGCTGTCGCAACTAACCAGGAAAATATATACCAGATGGGAGATGATAAACCATTATGATGTACCAGCTAATCATGGAATAAATGCAGAAGAAGCCTCAGGGCTTACTTGCTAAACTGACAACACACAGGATTAAGGTGTCCAACTGTGAAACTGTGAAAATTTTCCTCTTGGTTCTACATAAAGTACTATCCTGGATTCAAGGTGACTAGAAGTAATAAGAAAAATAGTTTCCTTACTAAAGCTGTAAGAGTTGGAGCACTGTCCACCCAGACCTTAACAAGATTTATGTGAGAAAGAAAAAGGAAAAAAAAAAAAGGAAAAAAAGAAAAGGAAAGCATGATGAAACCACATTCCCACACTTAGACACTGCAAGATTTGAGTTACTGATATGCCTTTTTTCAAAGCTGTGCAGTATCTAATATTTTGCCAATGTTTGTAGTCACAGAATGGTTTGGGTTGAAAGGGCCCTTAAAGATCATCTGGTTACTGCCATGGTTACTCAAACTTTCCTGTCATGGACCAGGTTACTCAAAGACTTGCCCAGACCTGCCTTGAGTGTTTCCAGGGATGGCATATCCACAACTTTTCCGGGCAACATGTTCCAGTGTTTTGTAACCCTCATAGTAAAGAATTTGTTCCTTGTGTCTAATCTGAACCTTCTCTCTTTCAGTTTAAAGCCATTACCCCTTTCCCATCATTACATGTCCCAGCTTTCCTGTAGACCCCTCTTAGGTACTGGAGCGCTGCTACAAGCTCTCCCAGAAGCCTTCTCTTCTCCATGCTGAAAAACTCCAACTTTCTCAGTCTATATTCATAGGAGATGAGCTCTATCCCCCTGATTGTCTTCATGGCCTCCTCTGCTGCTTCACCAGGTCCTTCGAATACTGGGAGCCCTAGAGCTGGATGCAGTACGTCAGGTGGGGTCTCACGAGACCCAGGTAGGGCACTGATTGACAGAATCCTTTGGGAGTCAGTCCTGAAATGCGAAGGAGTCCAGAAAGGCTCAATGTGCTTTAAAAAGGAATTGTTAATACTGAGGAGCAAGCTGTTCCAATGTGTAGAAAGACAGATTGTCAGGAAAAAGACAAGCCTGCTTAAACAGAGAACCTAGGCTGGAACTTCGGTAAAAAACAGCTAATCCGTCACCTCTGGAATGAGAGTCAGGTAACTTGGGAGGGTTATAAGGATGTTACAAGGTCATGTAAGAAGAGCCAAAGCCCAATTAAAACTTGGTTTGGCCACTACAGTTAAAGACAACAAAAAAAAGTTTCTATAAATACGTTGGCAGTAAAAGTAAGGTTGAGGAGTGTCTCCATCATTAGTTAAATGCAGAGGGTAGTATAGTAACAGAAAAAAGGCAGAGGTACTTAATGCCTTCTTTGCCTCAGTTTTCAATATCAAGATCAGTTGTACTCAGGGTACCCAGCTCCCTGAGCTGGAATTTGGTGATGGTGTGGATGAGTGAAGCCCCCATAATCCAGAAAGAGAAGGTTAGTGACTTACTATGCCGATTAGACACTCACAAGCCTGTGGGCCCTGATGAGATGGCAAAAGAACTTGCCAAGCCACTTTCAATCCTCTACCAGCAGTCCTTGTGTCCTGGTTTCAGCTGTGACAGAGTTAATTTCTTCTCAATATCTGTGACTGTCAGTATCCAGGAGTTATCTTGAGCAATGGCTGTGGAGAGGCATTATCCACAGATAGAAGCCTGAGATCATGCAAAGGAACTCTCTCCCTGTACTTGCAACTTAGTTTTAACTACGTGGCAGGCCATGCTTTTCCTTATTTCTCATAAACCAAAATAAAACTAACGTCTGTTTTAACATCCTTAATGGGGTAAAATTACCCATAGGCTGATATAAATCTAATTGACACACAGTCATGCATCTATCCCCTTTCCAGATTTTACCTGAAGTAGAACAAATAATAAACCCACAATTTATAGATTTTCCTAATAACCCCTGTTTAAAATTTGGTTTTGTGCTTATCTGCAGAAAGTAGAAATGTAGTTTATTTCTGTACTGCGCTGTTTATAGTACCTGTTACAAACTGTCTCCCATTCCTGCAAAAAAATAAAACCAGCGACTGGGAAAATAGGCAACAGAAATTTGCACAAATGTAAACTTTGAATACTTAAGTGGTAACTAAAGTGTTACAAAATTCTGGTGTATAAGAATGACTAATAAAACAGTAAATGTAGCATATCACTGAAAGCTATTGTACATATTACTGGGGGTACTCATAGATTTATTCCCTAAACTCCCCTGCTGAGAAATTCCCACTCTTCAGATATGTCATCATCTTCAAATTACTTAAATATATAATTTCCTTGCTTTTATTGCAGCATATTTATAAACAAATAGTTAAACCCCACTCTTTTCCCAGTAGGAATATTTCTAGTAAGAGACTCCTGATCGATGAAAGCAAAATGAAAAATAATTTAAATACTGCATTTTAATGCAGTCATTTTTTTTAGTCTTTTTACTTATTTGAAATAAGCTCTCAGCTAAAGTGAGTCTACTGGGGCCTGTGTGGGACTATAACCAGTAGAATAACATCTGAGTCTGGATGTATGTCTCTTCCTAGGTAGTGGACAAAGATTATCTATTTCTAAATCTTCTCTGAATTTAGCAACCCAGTTCTCCAGAAATGTGCGCATGTTGTGTCTAACAGCATCATCAAAAAAACTCAGAGTGGAACTCAAGTAATGAAAATGCTCTGTTGAAAGTCTTCCAGGAAATATGGAAGAGAGGAGAAGAGAACAAACTTACTGAGAATATAGGATAGACCCTTTATAGGTTAGTGAGCATTGATATAGTATTTGAGCCTCTAAAAAAAAACTTTAGTCACAAATCTGATCTTACAATAGCAACACCTTTCTTTTGTTTCAGTTTGCCATGTGAAAGGTATTTCTTTTTTTAGTCCTAGCTAATTGTTAGCCTGAAGTTCCATTAATTAATAATTTAATTTCAAAAACTCTCTCAAACTTAATAATAAACATAAATAAAAATTATATTCAGGTAAGTCAGGAAGCAAAAGCCATTTCATTCATCATGTTCAGTGAAATAATGTTAAGTAAAGTTTGGCATGCATTTAATAATCATAAGAAGTTTAAGAAGTCTGCTATGATGATGCAATTGCATACTTAGGGATGTATGCAAGTGCTTTAATATGAGCTGGGGATAAAGTCTTGTCTTGCTGACTGGCTGTAGGATTATCATAATTTATTTTTGTGTATGGAATTTCATATGATATTTCCTTTGCTTTGTAGTTTACCATGTGAAAGTATTATTCCAAGCACTATGCACTTATTTTAAAAGTTCTGAGAGAAAACTGTGTGATCAATAACTCTTTCCCCATACACACATTATTTCCATAGAAATGTAGAGATTTCATTTTAAAATATCCTGAATAGTTAAAGAAAATAAAATGGTACTTAATATATGAATAGGAATTTTTAAACTTTGGGAAGAAAGAAAGAAAATACAGGGAGCAATTTATAAAACATGTTTATAGAAATAGATACATATTTCCAAGAAGTTCTTATATGTCATTCTCTGCTGCTGTCATATCAGTCAGTTAAATCAAATTTGTCTAGGAAATTGAAAGTCATGCTTTTCCTAGAAGATCTTTAATAGCTCCATTAATCTGGACATCAGTTTCTAGTATGATTAACTCAGATGATGACCTGCAATAGAAGTCATCTGAACAATCTGCAGACACTTGCATGGCAGTTGGTCACTCAGGTTGGCTTTAAAGTCCAATCAGAGGGACAAGAACTTTGAAAGTATTTCATTCAAAACAGGTGGTCAAAATAGATCAGACAGATGACATTCTGAAAGCTACTCCTCATCTCCACTGACTACAAGGGAAAAACAGGGGAATGGATTATTTTGGGTATAGATATCTGCTTCATATACCTGCAAGTTGAGATAACAGCTGTGATGAGAAGAAGCAGTTACCACGTAAAAGCCAAATAAGCTGCAGTGATAGCTGCAGTTTGAACTCTAGAGGGTGGGAGCCCAAGACAAGGGGCCATGAACTGCTGATACACAGAGACACAGCAGGAGCCGAGGACTCCAGACTTTGCTCCTCTCAGATTGTGAGGGGATAAAAGCCCAGGAGTTCCTCTGTTCGGGGTCCCTCCTCAGAGGCACCCAGCTTGAGTTGTTATTCTGTATTTTAGGTCTTACACCGATTAAATTATTTTAGGGACTGACACATCTGAGACTCTACTATGAGAAACCTGGGGTCGAGCCAGTAAGGAAACCTGGTCTGACTGTGTGAGTGTGAGGTGTGTAGCTGTGAAGGGGCTTTGGTCCCATTTCAGGTGGTGCAAGTGTGACTGCTGGAGGGGCTCCTGGATGGTCAGAGAGGGAAGTTTCCTTAACACCTTCCAATCCAAACCATTCTATGATTCAGTTTTCATATACTTTTTTTTTCCCTAGTTCATTTCTAGTTTGAGTTCATAATTCAAATGTGATTCTAGAAGATCGGAACCCACTGTGAGTCCAAGTTACAGTAAAATGCAATTTCAAGCCTTGGGATTACATTTTCTCAAGAGAAAAAGACCTCAACCCTAATCCTAAACCAAAAATCAAACTTTATCACTTCCTTGCAGTATAACTCTCTTTCTTAAAACTGTTAGCTATTTTGAAAGATGATATTCACAAATATAATTCACACAGGATTTTAACATATAACTTTCCCGGCCATACTTTTGTAGGCTTGTTATGGTTCTCATCCTGATTGCAATTTGTAGACTTGAATGCTTTTTAGATATTCCCCAAATCTCACTGCAATTTCTTTCTCTTTTTTTCCTGCATTTCCTTTATCTTCACATTTAAATGTATTTTGCTCCTATTCTCAATCTGCCATTCACAATGTGTCAACTTGAGGAGTACTAGACTATAGCAGTAACTGACAGTATTTTTTAAAAATCAGTCTAAACTCTATGAAGCAGGTCTCAGAGAAAACTGCTTGCCTATGATATATGGCATTTTAACATATTATTCTAAATTACTTCCATCAAGCAGTGAAATGGCATTCAGTTCATGAGCATGTGAACAAGCTGTAGAATTTCCTTTGACAACATACTCGTTGTGAGATCAAACTTGTAAAACATCACATCAGATTTAATGTCTAATGCATCAACTTATTCCCTCGCTTTGTTTTTTTTTTTAGTTCTAAAGATTTAATGTTGAGAGGGTATTTTCCCCAAGTTGACATAAATATTATAAATCAGAAGAAAGTGTGACTTATTCTTCCAACAAGAATTGTCTCTAAAAGACAGTGCAGCACTTAGAAATAATCAGCCTGCAGAAATAGAGAAGATAAGGAAATGACAGATTCATTAAACAACTGCTTGCATCTGTCTTGAAAGCAGAAGAAGATTTTAGACAGCTGCATACCACAGAAATATACTCTAATAGAGCAGAAAGGAGTAGTTTCATGCAATACAGCAATAACAGCAATTGTTGCAAATTTTAAAATGAGACAGCACTCTGCGAAGTGACACTGAAATAACAACATTCAGGATTCTGAATTTTTTTCTTCCTTTGATTACTCAGTTGTCTTCCAGTCCAGAAAAGTGTAAACTGTAAAATCAAGCAAGCCAACTGTTTAATTTTCTTGTCTGCAAGAAAGTGTGTGCATCAGTCTAGTATGAGCTGGGCAGTGTTCAGATGAGGATGGCTCTCACTTGTTGCTGTTGTGGTGTTTCTTGCTGTATGATGCATTTGCATGCATTGGGGGATGGCCAGTGATCATCTCCTCTGTGAAGTAAAGGAGCTTATCAAAAAATAGCCTTGTCATTAATCTTTCTTCATACAGTGAGTACCACGTTTGATACATTATTATATATTATATAATATATAATATATGTGTATAAAATATAAATATCAATATTTCACATGACTATAAGAAGACTTCCTTGCTTCACTGCAAGCACCTCAGCACTACCATCTTCCCAGGAGGGTCATGGTTTTGGTTGGCATCTTTGTTACCAATGAAGCAGACGAGTGTCCTTGAGTGTCACCACCTAAACCCCACTTTAGTGGCTAATTATGCAGCCTCTGACAGTTTCTTTTCTCCACTTGTTTTCTATTGGCAAAGCTAGACCTAGACTTAGAAATAGATTCCAATGTTCATATTTTAAAATAAAACTCAGTTCTCTAAAGGGAGTTTCTTATATGCTTACTGATGAACATTTTATGGCTGTTTACGCATGGAAATACAACAAGGCAGAATGGCTTTAAACTGAGAGTAGGTTTGGATTAGATTAAGCAAAAATTCTTCACTGAAGGTGGTGAGGTACTGACAGAGGTTGACCAGAGAAGATGTGGCTCCCCTGTCCCTAGAAGTGTAGAAGACTAGGATGGATGGGGCTTGGAGCAACCTGCCCATGGCACGGGGGCTGGAACTAGATGATCTTTAAGGTCTCTTCCAACCCAAACCATTCTGTTATTCTATGTTGGTGCTTGATCTGAACAGGGAGGCAGCCTCACCTTACTTGTTCTTGGTCATTAAAAAGTCCTGAACTAAAAATTACTGCAGTATGACACTCTCCTTTTCCTATGTTGCCCCTGTGAAATCCTTATGATATAAATAACTCTGAACTCACACTCATAGTTGTTATATTCCTCTTGTCTCTCTCTGCATTGCCTCTTCAGTTACACCAAATTGCAGTACTTGTACCTTGTTTTCTTTTAAATTTGGATTCTTGGTAAATTGATCTGGGAAAAAAAAAAGCAAACAAACAAAACAGGTTTATGGTGACCATGCTGTGCATTAAATTTTCATTTTGAATCCCCAGCTTCCACGAGTGACCTCTAGATGTCCACTTTTAGTCCACCATCACCAGAATAAGTGGAGTCAAAATTTACCTGTTAAATCCTGTCACCAGCACAGAGCTGGAACAGATTTATCTTGCCTTTCTCCCTCCTTCCCTTCCTCCATTTGCCTTACATATGTTAATTTTGTCCAGAGACTGAGCAAAAGGAAACAGAATTTGCACTGAAAATGCTAGTCTATGTGATCGCTCTTGTATTCTTTGTTTGATCTCACTTGCACTATTTACCTGGGCTCCCTCGAAAATAATCAGTTTTTATAGCAACAACTTAAACTGCATCTTAAAAGTAAAAATCCAGAGACTTTTTAGTGGCTTTAATCAAGATTTTAAAACTCCAGTAAGAAAACTTCCACACTCTGCTTAGCCTAAGGACAATTTCTAATTGATATTCTTTGGTTTTGATACTTTATTCCAGGGCTGTGTTGGTTTCTTCTCTGTCACTGAAAGCCTAAATGATCACAGAAATATACGCTAGAGGGTTCCCTTCATTCCACAGCTGTATGACCCTTTATCTAATTTTCCATTCCAAACTGGTCAAATTTATTTTTCTGTTTTGTACTTCAGTGCCTGAGTGTCTTCAGCCACTGACAATCCAAAAGAGAAACTGAAAACTAAAGAGCTATATCTGTCCTGCATGAGCAAATGCACCATCCCAGACTCATCTGTTCACAATATTATAGTAATGTTTGCTCCCCCCACAAACAAATATTTGTAGAAAATTGCCTGGTTCCACCCTTGGCCTAGAAAAATATCACCTACTTAAACAGAGATTAGAAATGCTAAATCTCCTTTTGCTGTAAACACACAAAAAAGAAACTAACAGTTGATGTACAGATTAGGATGTAGGCAAAAGACAGCCTCTTTTTTTTTTTTCTAGAAATGAAGAGAAAGTCCAAGCAAAGTTAAATGAAGAATAAATCTTTAATTAATTAATTCAACAAGTTATGTTTAAGTCAAAATTATTTTTTAATTTTATTTCTTCTACCACACTATAAAATATCTGCAACACTGCATATATATGTAGGTTGTTTTTACTTCAAATATTTTTATGTCACAGGCAGAACAAGAGATTCAAAGTTTATTAGAGAAACCTCCTGTTGAGTCACAAGGTGCAGATAGGACTCTCACGCTTTCTAAACTCCTTCTCAGAGAAGACCCTGGGTGCAGCTGGATCCAATCATAGCCCCAGACTGTCAACTGTTTATGTCTAAAGGATTATATGAGTGTAATTGGAACTATGTAGATCTTTGTCCCACATGATTGAAAATGGCAACCCAAATATATTTATATATTTAAAATAGATTATTATTTAAATTGATTATGATAATTATTAAACTAAAATATCTTAATTGCACAGTATAAGTATCTGTAACTATTAGTATAGTGCACTATTTTTGAAGCTGTGTTAAAGTAATTATATTAAAGCTAGCAAAACCAGTTATTAAATAGAAATTAATGTTACTCATCGATACCAATGACAGTGGGCAAACCTCTCACTCAACCTCAAGGAATAACCTTGAGAGGCATCCTTACTCAAGGGAGGATTCTCCACATACACTCTGAGAAAGCATTTATTAGAAGACACTATCAATAAAAAGTGGGGTGGAGGTTTCATAGTATAAAGTGATTGACTGTCAGTCATATGTCTGCAGGCCAGCTGTGTCAGCTCAGTAGCTATAGATAAGTTATCACTATAAGCACTTGTTGGTTCCTTTATCAGGTACTTTGTCTGCCATATCCTCACCGCTTCCTATCAGGAAACATTGTTCTTCCTCCGGGCGTTTAACTTAGGGGTTGATTAGTCAGTCTGGTTTCTTTGACACCAAAAGTAATCTGACGCCCCTTCTCCATCCAGCACTGATGGCATTGCAAACAGAGTATTGTGAGAATTGTTTTACCTGCACAGCAAGAACTAAATTAGCTAAGTTTTTCCCTTTAAAGATTCCCAGTTATTTCTATCTGACATTCTACATATAGTATTAGATTTGTTGAAATTTAGCTTTCTTCTTTTCTCATAGAATCGATAGGAAACAAGCCATTATGTACCAAATTCCCTAGGGCAACTTTAGATGTATTATAATGTTGTGGGTGAATTGAAGTAAGAACTGACCTAATACATATGATCACTATAGCAGTTAGTGCCAAACTTGTATTTCAGGCATGGATATCTGCATTGTGGACCACAATCTTCATTTTTCCCTTGATACGCAAATTTGCTTAAGCCTTAATTTAGGCCTTGTTACTTTTACAAGATTAAATGCTGACCAGTCCTATTACAATTATTACAGTAATGGTAAACCTTGCTAATTATTTGACATCTCTTCTACTGGCTTGTAAGAACAGGATTATCCCACTGATTAAACATCAGTACATTTATGTCACTTTAATTGCAGCATCACATCATTGGCCTGGGATTTAGCACTGAATTGTAGACAACTAGGAGCAGGTGTTGAACAAGACACCAAATTCAGTTTTCTAGCTAATTGAGAGCTAGTTAATGCAGTCGGTGGAGCCTAGCTGAAATGCACTTATATTAGAATGAAATGAGCAATTCTCTAGGCTCCTTTCATTGTGTTGGTTGCCATTGAGTGTAATGAGAAATTAGCAATCTAAATCCCCTGTAGGCATATTGAAACATCCAAATTTAGGTGTCTACAGTCTGGAGTTGAGTCTGCACTTAATGACCTGACCATCTTATCTCTTTATCCAAGCTTTATTCTTGCTTTATCCCAGCTGCTTGATAATTTGCTATGGAAGTATCTCCTAATCGTACTGTAATCCAGAAAATGCACACACAATGCCAAATTTTCTCTAAAACCCCCCCAAAAAAGAAACAAAAACCCCAAAATGAAATTTTAAAAAAAACCAACACGCCAAAACCAAACAAATTAAAAAAAAAAAACCAAAACAAAACAAAAAAAAACCCAAACTCAACCCTCCTTGCCCAAATTCCCAAATCAATACCTTTCACCATGTCAAGGTTTTCCTATTTGTCTTCTATTACTTCAACTAGCAAGAATTCCAAATGACCACACTGCTCAAAGTACAATTCCTTCCTTTTCACACTTTTAAAACACCTTTGCATGATCAACAGCACCCAGGTTGACACTCTGTTTGACACACATTGCTCCACCTAAGTACAGGGATAACAGAATACATGTCCTAACAAAACTACAGGCAGACATTAATATCTTATACTTACAGGGAGAACACCTGCATTTTGAACTGAGTATAATAGAAAATATATGGCTGAAGGACTATGAATAACAAAGTTTCCTGAGGATCACTTTCAATTCATCATTTTCGTAATGACTCTAGCATGCATACAATAGTTTGCAGAATGAAATTTAAGTGCATGAATCCCTTTTCCATCACTGACTCCCCACTGTTGTCATTAAGGTTGCACCCATGCTGAATGGGAGAGACAAGGTGATGGGTTAGGCCTAAGGCATGGATTCACCAAGAACAAGATTTAATGGATTTCCTCTGAATTTGTGTGTCAGTTGCTATGCCCAACACCAACCTTTTGCCTCATTGAGTCTCCACAAACCAGTTTCTTAAGGGAACTATCCAGAGAAATGAAGACTAAGCCACGGAGGTAAAAAATTCATAGAAAACATTTGAATGTCAAACCAACTGATTTAAACCTTAAACAGAAGTTTTAGGAAGAGAAATCCCATGTTAGTACAAATACAGTCCAAATCTTTCTCCTTGCTCAGGGTCAGATGTAACAAAAAAACACTCATCAGTGTGAGTTTAGTGGTAAAGACAAGTGCTATAAAATAACAGTGTGAAGCCCTTTCCCAGTCACATGTACAGCATGGAAATAAAGTATACCTCTGATAAAATGGATCTCCTTTCTCTTGTTTGCTTATCGCTTTTTCCTCTTGCCCATCAGTAGCAGTATTAGGTGCGTATCTTCTCATATTCTACAGATCCTGAGTTCTCTTAGTCATCTTTGTCCAGTCACGTGTTCTCACCTACCACATCATCTGCCCTGATTGCTCACCTCTTGTGCTTTTGATTGACACATACCCCACTCTTCTTACATTTTCCCTTGACCCCCCCCTCCCAGTTTTCAAACTGCCCAGTTCTCATTTTTGTTAATATTGGGTTAGACTGCAGATAAATCACACAGATTCTCTGTTACTAAATCAACTGTTCTTTCCAGTTCCTTGTCTGGCAGTGCTCCAACTAGATCATTTGGGGTTCTATAGCATTGCCAAGTGCAACTTGAGAGGTACAGATGCTGATTTCCCTTTTAGTTTGTTCTGGAGTCACTGGGATTTTCTTGTTGGAAGGAACCACTGTGGAAGGTTACCCCTGAATCCCTGTGAAGAAACGCAGGCAACAAGCCTGGACCTTCGCTTTGCCCACTCCAAAACCGTTAGTTTTCTCCCAGGCTCTTTGCTCTGCTTCAATTGCCTCTATATAAGAAAAATCTCTGCTGGAGATTCCTGACAGTATGGATGCAAGCCAGTAAGAGCTGGTTGGTCCCAGGGCCCCCATTATTTAGCAATAGATGTGTTCCCACAGTTCTGGTTAGGTCAGCATGTTGTTTTAGCTGTATCACTTACTGTTGTGATCCAATCTCCTGAACTCAGAGACCTTGGGTTTAGGGTCAGATATTATTCTAAACTGAATAATACATAATTAGATAATGTAATTTCTACAAAGTATGAAGACAAAATCCTACTTCTCACTCTTATAGGAGTGAGAACACTACACATGTTCTCATAAATTACAAATAAATCACATAGGTAATTTTCTAAGCATGGAGAAAGTAGTCTGACTGTCTTAAACAAAATATATAGTGGGTCACATACAGAAAGAACATTTGTGTACTTTACTTAAAAGAGAGATATGCAAAACACGAGACAATAGGACACATTCTTGGTCTAGAACTAATGTGTTTTTTGTGCATCCACCTGACTTGGGCATCATCTAAAAGGTGAGAAATTATGATACTAAAATGACAAAACATTATTCAAGGAGGAGACAGAAAGACCATCGAGACCAGTGACAGGACCCAAAGAAATGGCCTGAAGTTGTCAGGGGAGGTTTAGGTTAGATATTAGAAAAGGTTCTTCACCCAGAGAGTGGTTGGGTGCTGGAACAGGCTTCCCAGAGAAGTGGTCACAGAATCAAGCTTGACAGAGTTCAAGAAGCATTTGGATAACACTCTCAAGCACATGGTGTGACTCTTGGGGATGGTCCTGTGCAGGGCCAGGAGTTGGACTTCCAACTCTGCATATTCTGAGACTCTGTGATTAAATTCGACCTAGAATTTTTTGTCTACTATGAATTTTTGCATTATTTTGGTAGATTATGTTTGCGATAGATTTTTAAATTATTAATTATTTTGATAAGTTTATTAATATTTACTATATATTCATAATGTGTCTATCACATTCATTTCATATTCCTAATTGGTCTGAGTCCTTAGACATCTGAGATGTCCTCTGTATCTGCACATATACATATGAAAGAGGAAGACTGACTAAAGAAACGTTGACAGCTTTCTTTTAATAATTTTTAATTTTTTAAATAACATATTGGAAATGTCATTTTAAAAGTATATAAGAGCTGGAGAAAACAAAAAAATAGTTGAATAAATTATAAAGATTTTTTTTCTCTTGAATGCAAGAGGAAAACTCTGTCCCAATATTGTCTGTATATATGCCAATTTTGAAATCCTTTATCTAACTTTTACCTGATCCAAAACAGTATAAAATTTCAGTAAAATATTGAATTACTAAGTATCAAGAAAAGATTCCAAGGTTTGATCACATAGGTAACAAAATATGTCAGATTTTTTAAAAATATTTTCCATTAATTCCCCCTTTCCCTTATGATAGTCTAAGCCAGGAATTGTTCTATTGGAATCAGCAGAGTTGAAATTTGTGTAAGGCCAAGAGCAACACTGGGAAAACAAAATGCACTTGAAGTTCAGGCATGTTTATGTCTGGGCCTTCCACTTTTCCTATCATGATAGAGAAATCTGAGCCCCAAAGCTCTGAGCCAGAGTCAAATTTCCACTGTTTCAGATGGGAAAGGATATCTGTACTGGGAATATTGTCTAAACCCTTGATTAGATTTTTTAAAAAAACAACACAGACAGAAAACAGATGTTAACTGCTGTAAGAGAAAAGTGACTGGCAGAGAAGAGAACTGAAAAATCAATGTTTTAGCATAAAGTGCCTTTAATTGGAAATGGCAATACCACAAGGAGAGAGGGAAGTTATTTTAAAACGTAAGGCCTAGCTTGAGAAGCATCCAGGCTGTACATCCAAGCAGGGACTGTCTGTATTCTGAGGACATTCTACATATCCTGCACGTAGCTAATAACATGCTGAAATGTCAGGTTTGTATTTCATCTACCTTCCGGTTACCCGCATTTGCCTTTGGACAATGGAGGACAACATAGAATTACTATAGAAATACCACACTTATCTTGCAAGCTATTTGTCATACAAATTTCCCCTTAGGGAGAAAGCTGTGTTAGTGATTATAGGTTCCCTTAAAGGAGGCATCATTTCCCCTCTGAATCCAGTAATCGTAGTTTAATGAAGTTAGAACAGTCATTCCCACTTAAGGTGCCTTACATGCCAAATTTTATCTCTCTGTCTCTGCAGACAGAAATTTAACACCAGATTTTCTTTACAGGGCAGTTTTGCATCTTCCTCCTTACTGTTCCCCCAGTGCTGAGGGGTGTAGTGGGATGAGCCCAGACACTGTAAATCAGGAGGAAAACAGGGAGAGATGGAGCAGCGCAGTGAGGTGCAATACAAACCAGCCAAGCAAGGCTTTATTTCTGCTGCATCATCACTGAGAAAAATGACAATGTAAATGAAATGGAGAGACATAAAGGAAAAGAATGGAATTTTGGGGTTGGGATTTTTGGTTTTTTTTTCCTCCAAATTAACTAAGGTGTAACATTATTTGGAAGAAAGGTATAACATTTAATTAAAGGAACATTAGTTCCTGCTCAGTACAGGAATGAAGCATCTGAATTAGTAAAACATGTTTAAACATAAGCACAGCGTTAAGTTGGTCTGGATTTTGCTCCTAAGCAATGAAGCACAGACATTGAAAGCTATCCTTTACCTTAAGCTGACAAGCTTTTACTGCATAGCAATAATTTTTAATGTGTTTTTCCTTTGTTGTATTTTAATTAGGCAGGAAAATATTGTGCTAAGCATAACGTGTTTGAGTTATACATACACCATTTTTAATGGTATTGAAGTTTAAACCTAATTTATCTGTGTGTACCATAGCTTCATTGGTATCTGTACATTATTTTGAGATCTGAGGATAAAAGTAATGCAACAATTGTCCCTTCTGCACCAAACTGGGTAAGAGAGAGCAGGTTATGTATAATACATTACCCATTTCAGATCTCAAAATTATGCAAAATTTGAAACAGCATAACAAGATCACCTTCTGAACAGGTGCCATGACTACAGTCAACAGCTCCACAAGCAGTCCTCAGAGGCTTCATGAACATTTACCTTACATCCATACCCATTGTGCCATAGTGGTGGAACCATATCGGTTCTGCAGGGCTGTGGCTCACTTTCTATAAATATTAGGAGATAGCATAGCAATAGAGCTTGTATTTGCCTTATGATCAAAAAAAAATACAGTTTTCTGTAGGAAATGGCAAGGTTAATCTCATCCTTCTCACATGATAATTGTAAAATATTGGAAGTACTCATAACACAGACATTTTTAAAACAATCGAAAAAGACTGTTCTTTCCTAAATTCTTTATCAAACTCTATAAATTATAACTTCCATATCCTGCTCTGCAGTGCAGGAAACTGTTTATTTTCACTGTGAAATGACTTTCAGCCCTCGTTGGTAGATGGCCACTTTGAAGAGGTGGGCAGAGGATCCTGTAAGTAGCATAATATGACTGAGCTTAGCTGTGAGAGGGTTCCCCCATCTTGTTGATAGTGGGATTTGGATAAACGCCTAATCTAATGGTCTATGAATGAACCAATACTTTTTATTATTGCCACAATGTCCTGAAACTTTGAAGAGCAATAGCTGGATATAATAGAAAAATAAAAATACACAAAGAAGTAGTTATCTCAGTTGTACCATTCCTGATTGTGGCTAATTACCGGCACTCTTGGATCTGAGAGTAAACAAAATTAAATTTGTGTAAAGTCAGTGGAATTTTAGGTAGGAGGGGAAAAGAAACAGTGAGTAATTTTAAGCATGGACATATGAAGATCCTCATTAAAATGGAAACAGGGTAGCATACTGCCAAAAATATAAAACAAAACCTGTTCCACACTTTAGTATTACTTAGCATCCAGCTGATCATGTCTTTTTATCACTGTGAATTGTCTTGCAATGTTTGATATTTAAAATTCCCTATTCTTTAATTTTTGGGCTCAGTATTGCTACATGCTACATGTGCAAAATGGGTTTTGGGTACCTTTTCCTCCAGATACACACACATACACACACTGCTGTATCCCCCTCCTTGTGCTGACCAGCTTCTTACCTGATGCCCTCATTTATCCTGTCATGAACTGGGCAGCTGTGCTTTCCTAAACAGGGAAATCTTAATTCCAGTAGGGACCTGGAAGTGTCCTAAGCAGACTTAAACAAATTACACAGTGGTGGAAAGAGCACATGGAAAGTAGATAAGATGCAACTTCTGCAACTGTTGTCTTTACCTGCAGTTTGTTTCTCATGTTTCTATCAAATTATCTCCTTCTGCTGTCTTTTGGGGGGAAAACTGGCATCAGTTTCTGCTGCCCATCTAATATTTATTCCCAGCCTGGTTCCACTGTTGCTGGTCCAGCAGTCTGTAGACAAACAGTGAACTGCATCAGGGAGCTGGTGTGGCTGTTTACAGTGATGTTTACAGCAGCACCCATAGCAGCATAGCCCTGGCTGTTCCAGTTGTACCTTTCTGTTGATTTATTATGCATATTTTACTCCCAAGTTCATGTTTATCAATCTCCTTCATCGGCATTATACAGATAAATCTCTCCATAGTTCCCTCAGATGGAACAGGATGGGGACAGTGCTTGCACATATTTCATTGTAATTTTGGATCTCTAAAATGGAGTATTTTGACTAAAATTTTGCATGCTGTACATTGTGTCCTTTTTGAAATGCTTCTCATCTCTTGGGATATGTTGAGGCAACAGATTATGAATAAAGTTTAGGTTTACCAGGAAACTAGTATTGAATTATTGTTGTAGTTGAATTATTATTATTGTAGCAGAACCACTATTATTTCTAATATGTGGTCCCTAAACATAACCTGCACATTGTTCACCTCTCCCACTGCAATTTTCAGTGGGCTGAGGGTTTAGAGATTTTGTTTTTTTGCAATAATAGTCAAATATTTTTCCTGATCAATTGACTAAAACAAGTTCTATTTTACATATTTTTTCTGTCTGCCAGTCTGTCTTCTTTTGAATTTTCCTGTATGACATGCTTTTCAATAGAAAACTTCATAATTGTTGCTGATTTTTTTTAGGGCAGTCAATCAAACATTCCACATCCCGTTTAACATCATTTTTTAAGGTGTGATTCAGATCTGATCTCCAAACATTGGGTCCAAGGCCCAACAGTAATTTGTGTAATTACTTATTAATATAGTAATTAATTTCCAAAAAAGATCCTTTTAGTGATATTCTGTCTTCCCTGTCATTTAGCCATTACTTCTAGTTTCTGGTGGTGCACAGTGAGTACAGTGTATATGTACCTCTAGTCACATGTCCACATACATGTACATATCACGTTTTGCTCCTACAATACATCCAGTCTGAAAGGACAGCACAACAGAAGTTGTTTTCTCCCTTCACAACTATTTTGCATGCATGTTATGAAATAACCATTTTATAGGAAGGTAAATAGAAATGTGAAGTCATTCAAGGTGCAAAGAGTTCCAGACATCAGGGAGCTGGAGCACAACCAGAAAGCTTTGGCTAATTGTGTAAGTTCCTGATGGCACAATCAGAGAAGGTTGCACGACTCCATGTGGTGGTGGAGACACTGAGAAGTGAGCAGGGAGCTGCTTCAGGCTGTTCAAGAAGAAATCCTGTTGTCTTTGATGTTTTCTCTGAAATAAGCAGAGGAAGGTTAGGGTTGAGGGCAAGGATTGTGTACAAATGGAGAGGTACATTAGTAAGTGCAAAGGTTTCAGTTTGACTGTGTTGGAGTGCTTAGATTTTTCCACTTCAAAATATGTTAGGATTTTTTTTTGCACTTTTCCTGTTTTACTTTCTATTTTAATATACATTGAGAAGGGTTGAGATTAGAAATGAAAATTATATCTGCTCTTGATTTAATGAAACATTTCTACTCACCTGATATCTGATATTTACTGCCAATGTTCCTACATTGGAATTCAAGATGTCTTTGAACAATTTAGTCTATCAAAACCAAAAATTCAAATTGCAGAGCCCTTGTTTTGCTTTTCTCTTTTACTCACATCAAAAGGGAATCTGATTCTTCCTCTCTTTACATCCTAACAGTGTGCCAACCTTTGTAGCAACTGCATACTTATTACAACATTTTCTGGCCCTGTCTGCAGTGGTTTTGTCCCTTCGTCAAGTTCTGATAGTTAATTTAGACCAATCTCTTAGCTACTCTGCTAAGGAACATTTTCACCTGAGCATGTGAGTTATTCCTGTTCTGTGCAGAGGATTTCAAAAGAAAGATTAAAAAAATCATACTCCAAAAATTTTAAAAAAACCATTTTTATTAGTATAGTTTTATTAGTTTATATTTATCTTTTTCCTGGATACAATTATTTGTTTCTTTTTTCTTCTTACTTCATTTTATGGTTCTATTTTCTAGTTCATATGGCTTGTAAGTAGTTTTTAACCTGTTGGTAGTCATGCCCTTAATTGTTTACTGAACATGATTGCCTGCTGTTATTGCTTCAAGATTCCAATTTTGACTAGAGAGATTGTATTCTCTACTGCTTGCCCTTTAACACCTCTCAGTGTTATGACAGTAGATTTTCCACTCAAACATTTTTTTTTTCACATTTCAAACCCCCTTTCCAGTACACTTTAACATCATAGTCTGGTCACTGAATATCTAAAATCTGATTTTGTTACCTCATTTCATCCTCAGTTGTCTTCATCCTTATGCTTCCCATTCCCTAACTCCTCTTCTGCACATGCACTTCACTTGGAATCAAAGCAAATTCTCTAAAGAGCCTCCAGTTCTTAAAAAACGAATGTTTTGCTTGATTGTCTTTCCTTGCCTTAACTTCTGTTTCCATCAACTGAACCACAGAAAGTATGCCTTTTTCCTGAATTGACCATTAAAGCCAATTGATCAGGCAGTTAGCAAACACATTTCATACACTGATGTATTACTTTAAATATTCTCTAAAAAACAAAGGCACCTTTGAATTGTCACAACTATTGTTTTCCTGTAGAAAGTCCAGGAGTTGCTTTCAGTCTGTATTGTGCATGCAACATTAGTTCAACTCACTATAACAGCTTCTCTGCATTTTATTTTCTGAGAACCAGTATTGCATTAATTCACATTTCTTTTATAACTGCCAGGAAGAAAACATTCTATTAATCTATTGATTTAGTAGGAAAGCAGAATCTCCTCTTTGTTTATTAATTACTTTAGAAAAGGGAAATAAATTCTCATTATTCAGTGCTCCATTACTGAAAAGTACTTTGGAAAGCATTACTCAAAATTTCCAGAGTGAAAAATGCTAATGAAAAGAAGTTCAAACAAATTTCTCAAGAATTCTCCAATTAGAAAATTGGAATAATACTGCAGATTCAGTAAAAAAGATAAAAAACAAAATGGTGTTTAGTTGGTAGTTAAATATCCTTGCAAACTTGATTTGGGAAAAGCACTTGTTGAGGTAGTAGACGGGCTTGAAGGAAGGGAACATCAGTCAGAGCTACAGCAATAAGGGACAAAAGGACTGACAAAAAATTGGAAATCAGCTTCAACCCTGCTACGTGTGTCTGCCACCAGTGACAAAGTGACCTTGGCAAGTGGAAGAAAACAAAGGAGGTGGAAAGAGGGGTGTTAGACTTACTGCAGTAGTGTGCGTAGTTTGATGAAAAATTTTTCCAGCTCTTTTTCATTACAACCACTAAAGTCTTCCCCTATGTCCACTGGTGAAGTATTCTCATCTTCCTCTTGTTTTTTCTACCTTTTTCTTGTCTGTCTCTTGGGAAGAGACATCCTTTCTCACTGAAGAGATCACCTTAATAATGAATCTTAAAAGTTAGCATAAAACTGGTGTAATTAAGTCCTAGAATCACAGAATACTTTGCATTGAATGAGTCCTTAAAAATCATATAGTTCCACTCCCTCTGCCATGGAGAGGGACACTGTTCACTAGACCAGGTTGCTCAAAGCCCTTTTCAACCTAGTCTTGAACACAACCAGGGAAGGGGCATCCAGAACTTCTCTAATTAAGTGGCACTTCAGTAAATGTTTTGTTATTTTGTTCCATCAAAACCCCTTCTGGGTCATGGGGAGAGGTGAGAGGAATGATGAAGTAGATTAAATTGCATAGCTGAATGGGCTCATTCATCGAGATCACAACTTAGTACTCATTATGGTTTTCTGTTCACCAGCTACTTCTGAAACCACTTCAGCTGATCTTGGACACTGGAAAGGCTTATTGAGGCAGAAGATGAATTCAGAATATACACAGACATATACAAAATCCTTTTGAATAGAACATTGAACAACAACCAACAGATTTGCAATAGGACTAGACTTTACATCAGAAACTATAAAAGAGGGAATGCACATTTCTGTGAAAGTCATTGGAAAAGAGCATTTAACCTACAAAGACTCAGACAGGTCAAGACTAGGTAATAAATCATTTTTTCTCATATTATGACAAAGAGGAAGGAAAAATTCAGGCTAGAACTTCCACAGTGTAGAAATGAGCAGAGCAGATTCTCTATGATTTACTTCAGCTAGAGTGTTTGCTTTTCCAGTCTGCATTTGTTACTCAAGCAGATATGCCTTTTTTTTTCCCCTTTGATCTTGTAAGGCTGTGGAGGCTTTGTAGTCCTTTAATAATGTTATTAGTTAATTTTTCTTATTTAGGGAATAGATGTTCACAGTGCAAGACAGATGCTGGTAAACTTAATCTAAGGTATTTGTACGAATGTTTTCACCAGCTGTGCAAAAGTCTCTCCTGTAGAATTGGGTAAATCCAGAGCTTGTCTCTATTGGAAATCATTTGCCCTCTTTCCATTGCTGGCTCTATGCAAAGGCAGTGAGGAGGACAGGAAGAGCCAGGCAGAGGATAGAACTTTATCTGAAGCCACAAAGTGACAAGTGTAACACCAAGCACAAAGAAACAAGGAAGAGAAAGACCTCTCTCCCTACTCTATCCTGCATGGACACACCTATCTCCCCAGCAAAGCTTGCCTCTTCAAGTACATTTACTGACCTTACCACTTCACCTGTCCCTCCTGATATCTATGCTCCACGCCTTCAAAATCCTACGCTGTGAGCTTTCTGAGGCAGCATCTGCCCTTGTCTCACTTGCTCATACACAGACTTGCACAGTGGGTCTCTAAGGAATGGTACTAGTTTCTAGGCACTAAGAGAATAATAATAATAAACAATATTAAAAGCTGTAGCAGCTGCAATAAAACATGCATTTATAGGGGTTAGCTTGATGTATAGCTAACAAATCATTTAAGCTTTTAAAATATATATATAAATAAATAACAACAATAAATAAGATGAAACTGCAGCTGAGAGAGAACTCTCATGGCTGTTAATTTTTTCCCCCACTTATCTTTCTTCTGCATAAGGGATAAGAATAGGTTTGCATTGCAAATTCCAGTCAGTCGATCTCTTCTCAATGACAGTTTTGCTATAATTCTCCTCATTTCAAGCTCCTGCTTAAAAAGGTAACAGCAAATGGCATCCAGACCATTTCTACAGCCATCAACAGCTGACTCAGTTGATTCATTTCCACAAATTTAAGTTGTTGTATGCATAGTCAATCCCCCTGGAAATAGGCTGGTTTCCCATATTAAATGGCTTGCGCAGACACCAAATCCTGATTTTAAAATAAGCATAAAACCTAAGGTTTTAAGGCTCCATATCATCACTCCAAGCCAGATCTCAGGACGGTTTGATGAGTCGTTTGCAAAATCTCTGCTTCCAAGAGTTTTTTTGATGGTCATTTTATCAGAAACAGATGAACATGCAAAAGTAAGATCTAGAATAGCTCCTTTCTATGATATCACATTTACGTTGGTCATCAAATATTTTTGAGCTAAGGAATGATAACACTCAAAGGGCTGACCTCTGATAACTAGAAAATATAGTTGTGACTCACTCATTTGATATAATAAACCATTGGCCACTGGTACTCATGTCAGTTCACCCAATATGTTCCTTGCTATTTTCATCAGTATTAGTCAACAGGAATTTCCTATGCAAGGATCAAGAAATATTACTGTGAAAAGCATATTTAAATTTTAAAGACTCTGTGTGGTCAATCTAGTATCATTATATATCTGTTGAGTTTGTTCAAATTCCAAAAATGGCAACCAGACATTATGAAATAAGTGTAATCTCTAGAAGAGCTGAGACTGTTTAGTCTAAACACCAAAAGACTGAAGGAAAACAGGATAATCATTTCCAAATATGCAGAAGAGACTTTCAAAGAGAAAAGGAGTAAAACATTGTCCTCTTTGAATAAAGTAAGAAGTAAAGGCTTCAACTGCATCAGAGAGCTCTGTGTGAAACTGCTGGGAGAACTTTCTAACAAAAAAGCGAAACACTGGGCTAAGTTGCTTGAGAGGCTGCAGTATCTCCCCCAGAGAGTTCCACAAAAAAAGCCCAAAACATAGACCAGGAAGATTTCCTGGCAGCTGTGTAGGCTATCAAGAAATAATTTATTTACATCTCCCCCCCCTTTTTTTTGTCACTTTTTTCTACTAATCTATCCTCTTCCAGTTTTTCCCATGGAAATACTTTTCACATTCTGTTTTGAAGTACCAATAAGGCTGAGAAATTTGGGATGGAATTTCTTTTGAAGGACATTTTTGCTAAACTGTCTGTGGATAAATGCTTTATCATAAAATATAATCTGGTCTAGACCAAAAGTCAGGTTTTTACTTATAAAGAGTCTGTTTACAGAAATTGCAGCAGTTCTGCATTTAGGTGTCCTAAAAATGACCCAGCAATAGTCTCAACTAGTAACTCTGGGTAAGTAGCTATATTTGTACCAAACAGAAGAAAAGTATAGCAACAATTCTGATATGACTTTTGTTGCTTCTGCTTCTGTTTCTTCACAAGTTTCTTGTGCTTTTTTGCACTTAATGTGTCCCTTTTTTTTTTTTTTGTTATATATATAAAAAATTCACATGTAAGACCTTAGAGACAAAGTGGTAGGAAGTGTTACAGGTAGCTAGACTTTCTGATGTCCATGATTTTTCTTGCTAGAATCATAGTCCTACTGTTTACAACAACAAGAAGCAACTTTCTCATGCTGTTGTTATGATGCCCACACTGACATCTGCTGACATTACATCCATCATTGGCAGATGTGCAGCATGAAGGGAAGGGAACCTATCTCTGAGAATAAAAACCACAAGAACACATTTTTGTTGAGATATTTTATATACTCATAGCTCTAAGCTCTCAGAAATCTCTTCTGCTATTCTCCTTTAAATTTCAGCTTCTCAAGTCTCTGCAAATGAGGGTAGTCTCAGGTGATGGTTCTTTTAAAGTAAATTCACTGAAGTAAATTAATTTCCATTTTAAAGAAAGATGTAGGAGGTTGCAATTAGAGAAGACATTCTTAGTTAAATTTATTCCTTCTTACAATATCTTAAACGTTTCTTCCTAATATTTGACTTATATTTTGCCATTCCCCCTCCCATCTGACTAGAAAAAATAAAAATCAGAAGTATTTCCTTGGCCTGATAATTATGAAGGTTAACTGGGAGACTTTATATTGTGGCAAATACACTAAGAGTAGAACAAAACAAAAGTTAAATTATAAACCCATGCCTTTATTGCTCTGTGCCTCTGCCTAGACTTCTACTTTTTCATCCCTGCTTAGCTGTATTGCAATGACCTTGCTTTGGGGACTGTAACCTGTTCCTGCTGTATTATCTGACTCTGTTTGTGGTGTCTATGTATAAAGCAAACCTGAATGGACACTGATTCACATTTTCCTGGGAGAGAATTTCAGCATTTTTACTTTAAAATTTCCTTTTTAAATTAGCATATTAAACAGCTATAAGTGAGAAGAAAAATTAGCTAAGCATATTTAACTCCAGGAAGTTTGTGATAAAAGCTTTGAGATGTCTTGTAATGTTTTAATTTAAGATAAACCGTCACTTAAAATTAAACTTGAAAAGCATATACTTTAAGTTGGAATTACCCTGAAACAACAATCAGTTTAGCCTGTTTGAGAGCTTTAAAAGGGTCATTTAGTGTCAGTTTCTTGATCTCAAGGCCAAATTATGTTGAAAGCAATACTATGAGAAACAGGCACAAGGTATTTCGGGTTATGAAATTGCCAACATTTCTGAGACATTTTACCTATACCCAATTCAGTGTGTATTGGATAGCTCATTGGATAGCTCAATATTTTGCAGATGCTTCAAATATTCAGCATTTTAAAATATGAACGATCATCAAAAAAATAAGTACTTTTCTGTTAATAAGAGAGTACTTTGCTTTATTCTGCAGTAAGTCATGCTTAGACTATTTGAATTCTATTGTGTTTAACAAGATTCAGACAATTCATTTACTCTTGAGATGATAAAATAGATACAATGCCATTTTCAGTTGTAATTCTCTTTCATAATTTTGCTCAGCGATTTTTTTTTAGTGGAATGCTCATTGAAAATGGAACCATTAAATGTAACGTAAACATTTCTGAATTGAGATGTTAACATTTAAAAATTGCCTCATTTCTCTCTAATGTGTTTTGCTGTTTTTCTTGCCTAATTATCGTTCTTTTCAATATTTATGTTAACTTGACCTTTCTCTGACTGAATGCCTGTAACTGCTTCTCAAGTACTTATAGCATCATGATTTTTAAATTAAACTATGTTGTTGCAGAAGAGATTGCAATGTAGTCCACAGAATAGCAGGGAAATGATCAAGTTTCTAACCAAGCTGTTAGTCCCAGAATATGAAAGTAGTAACAACGTTTATTGACTCACCCTTCTAATCAATGCAAGTGTACCAGAGGAAGTATGACTTTGTTTCTTGTCCATGACTAGAAACATTCCAGTAAATTTAATGCTGGTCAAAATTGTCAGATTGACTAACTGTGAAAGACTGTTTAATGTTGTAAAATGTTTATTACTTTTATTCATTATGCCTTCATCCTGCTGACAGAATTAAAGTTACACCATAGATTCTGTTTGCACATGGGAAAAGATCACAGGAACACAGGCAGTGAGATTTGGCTCCACATCTTGAATTTTCAGGTCAATGTTATTCCACAGCCAAAACCTACTCTTTTGAAATCTGTGAGGTCTAAGGCTGCAGCATATGCAATAATAAGCAAATGCAGAATATTCTTGTAAACACTGGGAGATGTTTACTTTGATTTTCTGCATATCTTTCAGGGTACATGTTCTGTTTGTCTTGAATTTAAGAGTAAACACCAGACTATCAGCTTAGTTTCACTTTTATTGTAGACCCAGCTTCCCAAATGCTTTCTTCCTCCGCCCCTCCTCAGTCTTGCCACTGTTCTTCATTTGGAGAAGACAATGAGTGAGAACATGATAACTGGAGGACATGAATGATACGCATCAAGGGAGTAAGAAGGAACAAAATAAACCGCTGAAAATAAAATCAATTGAGATGTAGATATTTAAGATTTAAATTTCACTTTTTAACATTGAAAGATGTGAGCAAAATTAAAGACAAAATAAGTCTGAAGGAAAACAATGGATGCCAAAAGACTCCCTAAAAAAAGGACACTAAAAAAACCAACCAAACAAAAAGAAATAACTCACAAGCTGTGGCAAAAGGAAAGTCATAGGAACTTTAACTGAAATAGTCACTAACTAATGAAATGTTAATATACACGTGTCACTTTTTAATTCCATTTGACATAAAAATATCAAATAGAAATAAAAGAATTGGCAGCTAACATGGTCAACAAGTTCAAACAACTTAGTCCACAAGCATTCCACAGAACAAAGGCTAATTCAAAAGGATGCTGAGTCTTCTTCAAGGTTTTCTGTTCTCTAGAGCTGAACAATTGGGTATGATCTGACACTGTACTTTCTTCAGAGCTTGCTTGGGCTGAGTTCCTTGGTGGAATTCAGAAGGAGGGGGTTTTTTCCCCTGCACACAAAATGTGTATAGTCTGCTTCTGATTGACTTTTTCTTCCTTTTTGAGAAGGCAATGAATAAAGAGAGAACTGTTTGCAAAGTCCATGCATAAGTCGGAGGGACCAATATCTTGAGGCAAATTGCCACAGATGAAAGGTGTGCCTTACTGGATATTCCAGAATATTAGGACACCCCCCCCCCCCCATAACCTTCATAGAATCATAGAATCATAAATCATTAAGGTTGGAAAAGACTTCTAAGATCATCAAGTCCAACCATCAACCTAGCACTACCACCATGTTCAGCACTGAACCATATCCCAAAGTGCCATATCTATACATTATTTGAGCACTTCCAGGGATGGTGATCACTTGCTGGACTAGCTGTTCCAAAGCTTGACAACTCTCTCCATGAAGATTTTTTTCCTATATCCAATCTAAACCTCCTCTGATGCAACTTGAGGTTATTTCTTCTCCCTTTTTTTTTGTTTTCAACATCAAATGAACTTGTCTTGGCTAACTTGTCTTGGCTAACACATCTCTGACTACCTTGGGCCAATAGCACTAATGAAGCTTCTCCAACCCTCTATCCTTCCTTTCAGTACTTCAGGCTTGGCCAGGTAAACAGAGGATGCTCTAAAGGCTGACAACTCATGTGAGTTCCTGCTGGTAGGTGACCAACTGGAGTTATACAAGGCAAGGTCACCACCAAGAACATTGGAAAAACAGAATGAAAAGAGTGGAAAGGAAAAAAAGACAGAGAAAGAGAGAATGTAATCTTTTTCAACTTCTTTTTTTTTTTTTTAATGGGGAAAGATGTCAAACTGTCATGTTAGTCTCTGCTGAGGTTGTAAGCACGAACAGTTGCCAGGGTAACTGTTGTGTCAAGCCTCGGCACTTATGTATTTTTCCATTGATAATTGCTAATGTGAACAAGTGCTGGCTTGCACTTTACACCTGCCTGGGTTGTAAGTCTACTTTAATTGGATGTGCCAAGATTGAGAAAAAAGTAATCTGCCCTTTCAAGGCAAGTGACAGGTAGATGAAGTGTTGCTTAGGCCTTTACTGTAACAATTTTGCTGACAAAATTACTATGAGTTGTCTTCCCTCAGTGCACATATACTGCCTTTGTTTATGGAATTGAGAGTTTAAGCTTCAAAGTTCATTATAGGCAATTATGCCATAAAGTTTTTGGGGAATGTCTTATGCTGCCTGGTGAAATTCTACTTTTAGCCCCAGAGTTCAGTGTGTTTCATTTTATATGCACATATGTAAATAGCCTTTTAAAGTGATGGAATGTTCTACTGAAGATATTTTGAAGACTGATAGAGAACAGCAGCATCTCAAAACTCTTTAAGAAGTAAGTTCTCCTAAAAAAATCAGGCTGAAAGCCAAGGAATCCAGAGTTTCTTAATCACTTAATCACTGTTCTCTCCAGGACCATCACTTTCTTAATTGTATTCTCTCCATCCATATTTTGGACTGCCCTACAAAGTTCTATCAACAGGGTCTAATAAAGACATAGAAAAGCTATTATAGGGCCTTTTTTGTTGTTGTTGTTCTCTTTTTTTGTTGTTTTTTTTTGTTGTTTTTTTTTTTTCAAAAAAGACAATAAGGAGATTACAGAGTATCTGTTCTTTTTATTTACTTTTCAGAGGTATGTTAAGCCTGGCCTGCTCCACTGCTGAGTGTATTCACTGTGTGTAACTCTGTCTTTCTTTGATGTTGATTTCCCAGTGCACGTAAATGAAGTTTCCTGAAACAAATTTGTCATATTGAATTAATAGATGTTCTTATTTTAACACCTTTCATCAGAAGAAGTTCTTATTTTAACACCTTTCATCAGAAGACCTCAAAGAACAGCACAAAGGATAGCAGGGAGATTGTCTTATATCATTCCATGATGTTAGAAGCAGAGGTACACTGATGTTGTGCTCCTTGCCTGACACTGAGGGTAGAAATAAGAAAAAAACATCTTAATTGACAAAAAAATTATCTTAAAAGACAGAACTAGATATACCAGTAATTCTAACTGCATAAGCCTGTCTTCATTTTGAGTAACGCCAAAGATTTCATATCCATCTATTTGCTCCTATGAGACTGGTTGAGGATTAAAAGGTTGCAATGTAAGGCAGAACAGTGCTAGTCTGTACAACCTACCAAGCTGCTTGACAAGATAGAATATTAAAAGTGAAATTAGTGAAATCCCAAACCTACTCCATAAAACACTATGAACACTAGATAGGGATTTTATGTCCAGAAACACAGTGGACTCATAGGAATGCTATTTTTGTTAAGATATTGAGGCTAAGAGTATGAAAGAGGGAAGCTGCTGAAACTGCCCAGGAGAGGCGAGGATTTAAAACATCTTTTTTAGGATTCTTTTAATCCATGTTTTCAGTGGTGTTCATTTACTTATGTAATTCCCCCATGAGATAGACTCAGGGGGCTAAATTCTCTCTCATATTCCTGCCTGGTCACACTGTCAGAGAGATGAGAGAATTTAGAAGTGTACAGAAGTAAATCAGAGTGCCATGTGGTTCCCACAGTTGATAAGCCCCAACTGTAATGAAGCATTAGCTGAATGAGCATTTATTAGTAGCTGCTGCACACAGAAGTGTGTAATTTCATGCTATGGGTTAGTAATGCTGATCAAAGTTTAGGAGTCTATCAGAGTTTGCCCTATCACACTTTCCAATATCATCAGAAGGAAATTTGTTTCACTTTTCAGTGAAAAAATTGACCTAGATTTTCAGCTTCACCACGGAGACACATATAGAAGCATCTGTAATGGAGTTTATCCACAATGATTGTGACTAAACTGGAGCAGAAAAAGTGTAATGTACTGGAGAACTGAAATGCAATAGCAAATGTTGATCTGACTATGAAGAAAAATGAATTGCAGAGAATATAAAATAAACAGAAAATAAACAGATAATTTTAATTTACAAAACAATCAGATAAAAAGTTATGACCTTTTGAAATCTACATTGTGAGCAAAATCACATTGAATATTGTAGAGTGGTTTATTTGAATTTTTGTAGTCTATCAATCTGAAAACATCGCAGCAGAGATAACAGAAAAATAGGTGGGCTCTGACCAGTATATGGCCTATTGAGAAAGTTACTCTCTGGAGATGCATTGTCCATTCAGCTTTCCAAAGGAAAAAATCTGGGAAAGTAGATGAGGAAAATGTACTTGTTAGAAACACTGTGTCTGCCTGGGGGTGATATTTGCCATTTATTGAATATTATGATGGTACTGGTGCTTGGTACTGGTAAGGCTGTACCTCAAGTACTGGTTCAGTTTTGGGCCCCTCACTTCAAAAAAGACATTGAGGTGCTAGAGTGTGTCCAGAGAATGGCAACAAAGCTGGTGAAGGGTCTAGAAAATGTCTTCTGAAAGAACTGGGGTTGCGTAGTCTGGAGAAAAGGAGTCTCAGAGGGGAACATCATTGCTCTCTATAAGTACTTGAAAGGAGATTGCAGTGGTATGGAATTCATCTCTTCTGCCATGTTTCAAGCAAAAGGATGAAAGGAAATGGCCTTAAGTTGCACCAGGAGAGGTTCAGACTAGATATTAGAAAAAAACATTCGCTGAAAGAGTGCGTGGGCATTGGAATAAGTTGCCCACGGCAGTGGTGGGGTCACTGCCTCTGGAAGTCTTCAAGAGGCATCTGGAAGTGGTACTTGAAGATGTGGTTTAGGGATGATTATGGTGGTGCAAGTCTGATAGTTGGACTGGAGGATCTTGAAGGCCCCTTTCAACCTTAATGATTCAGTCTTCAAGGCCAGGTTGGATGGGGCTTTGAACAACTTGGTCATTTATCAGTCACCCTTTGATTTATTATTTGTAGAACTAAAAATAAGGTAGAGCAATTCATACATATTCCTGTTGTATAACTGAAGTTAAAGGCATATCATCAATGTCATTTCTTTATGCTCTACGGGAAGTTGACCTGGGAGAAAACCTCACCAGGGAATGGGCAATCCTAAGAGAGGGATCATAAGTAGAAGCAAGGAGGCTAGAAGGGTATAGGTGTTCAGCACTTTTCTGGGTAATTAAATTCAGCACTGTATATAGCCTTTTTTTCCCACATGAATATAGGGTTGTTCTGGCATGCTTTTTTTTTTTAATATATAATTAATTCTTCATCTCTCCTTTAATTCTGATATACTGTGTGAATACAGTGACTTGCAAAGACTGTCTTGTCCAAGAAAGGACTCCACAACAGCAGATGAAACAAGAAGTTTAATCAGGAATTTTCAAAATTACTCTATGTATGTGGTTGGGGTTTTGTTTTTTTTTTTAGCTGCTCTGATAGAATTTTTTTTCTCATTTTACTTTTCATCATTTCCTTCTCCAAACCCAGGTCCAGAATTTGCTTTGTCTCTGAGTTAAAGAACAACATTTTCCCCCAAGTGTTCATCAACTGCAAGTGCCCATTTAATTATTGTTAGACTTTAGAGCTTTTTACTTATTGACATTAAACTGGTGCACAGCCATGTAGTCTCAGCAGTGTGAAAAGCAATTAAGATCAACTTTTAAGAGCAAATAAAAAGAGAAAAGCACCATCAATGTACCAGAAATTAGAGAGAAGAACATAGAATGGAAGAAAATAAAGAAAGAAACCCCCCTAGATTTCAGAAGGCATTTTCATCCAATCCTTTCATTCATGTTAGTGCAAGGTAGAGTAGTTTCACTGAAATCTATGATGAAAAAAAAAATTGCTTCCTTTAGGTACAGACTTCATTTACATTGGCTTAATATAATACACCTTACTCTTAGGCAAGCCCCCCTAAATGCCAACGTCTCCTTATAGCCATACAAATTCAAATTCAAAGTCAAACTATTTTTGTTAAAGCACCTTGTCTTTGATTTAAAGTTTTACATTAACCTGAAAGGAGGGGAGAGCTGAAAATCATGCAAACAGTAATTCATAGAACTCAACTGATAAGCTGTAACTCATTAAATCATTATAACTATCACATTCATAAGTGTGTGTTCTATCCTTGTTCTTGTCTAGGATTTGTGAAAGGGCAAGATAAAGAATACATTTTCCTGATTTCCACACTATTAATTTGAGGCAGAAGAAAGCACTTGACATAGACATGATTTATATAAGTAAAATTTTGATCATATAAATATGCAAATTATAAAAAGGAAAAAAATGAAAAATACATCAGTAGTATAAAACTGTATTTCTCGACACATTTTCTTTCTGGTTCATTTTTTTTATGTTCATCACATTTGTTATGAAATGCAGAGGCATCATGTAGACTTGCCTAAGCGTGAAGAGCATTCCACAAAACTTCAGTGACAAATATTGTCATTGCAAATTTCAACCACTGTTTTTTTCCAAGCAGTTTGCCTTTGCCTTCCCCCCC
>VYXB01009669.1:100183-142959 GCA_013397135.1 Pachyramphus minor
CCCCCCCCCCCCCCCCACTGTCACGACCAGGTGTCAATAGCCTGCTGCTTAAAGCATAACAGCTGGGAAACAGTAACAGAGCAAGCTAGAGTCTAGTGCTTGCAAAAGTCTCCTTTACCTGTGAATTTATTTTGTGGGACTAGAGTTACTACGACAGTGATGACAGAGTTTCATCTACTGAGATGGGTTGGTCACTTTTAGATAAACACTGAAAATGATAGAGTCACCATCCCTAGAAGCCTTCAAAAAGCATGTGGATAGGGCACTTGAGGAAATTATTTAGTGGCAAACATGGTGGTGATGCTAGTTTGGCATTTGAACTTGATGACCTCAGAGGTCTTTTCCAATCTCAATGGTTCTATGATTCTAAAGCTCTGGGATATTAAGATTTAAGGCTGAGGCCCCCATCAGGTTGAGGTTCAAAGTGGGCTGCAGAAAACAGCCTGTGAAGATGCAATGATATCAGAAAGGTACTGCCTTGAAGTTCAATATCTTGGTTTTACATTCCCATTCCTTACTACCATCTGAAATGTGTATATGTATGTAATTGTATGTGTAAATGTAAAGGGGTGTGTGTGTGTGTTGAATGTAATGTATTACACCCTTAAGTGGATGGAGTGTCTTTGCAGGTCTGGTGGAATATGAGATGGATAAAAAAAGTTGAACGGTCAAATTGTAAGATAGAAGTTTTAATAGCATCATGTATACTGGAACCATTTTTTTTTCCTTTGGGTATATATAAGAGCAATCCTATGTTTTGTGCAAGGAATGGGAGCTCGCTGAGCTTACCACAGGCAAATATATAATTTTGTTTTATAATGTAATATATTTTGATTGAAATGAAAATGTGTACTAAATTCTGTCATGTTGATAACAGTTCAGAAAATCTGTTGTATAAATTCATGATATAAAAAGATGGTAACATTCTAAAAGCTGTTTGAATCAGTGATACAAGAAGGGTCCTCAGTTCTGTTGTGTTGTCTTCTCAGTTTAACATTTCTTAAATGTTTCACAACACTATCACCTCCTCATAGCAAATATAATTAAACTTCCTGTCCTCTGGCACTAAACAGGACTTCAGTGATACTTTGTAATTCCATAGCAATACAATAGGAATAAACTTTCTGAAATTGAAAGTCTTTTTTCCAATTCCTTCTTTTTTCCTCTTTATTTTTTTGGTAGAATGGACATATTACTTTGCTTGGAAAATGGGATGTTCTCTGCTTTTGGGACATTGTTGAAAATCTGTAATTAAGGTAAGAGAGATTTTCTACAGTTTCACAGTCTTGCAGTCTCTCATGTCTTGAGAAGTGATGCCTGAAATTCTCTTTCTGTGCTTCTTTATTTATATTTCGTTTAGAAACTTAAGTTAGTTTGTTGCATTTTTATTGCAATAGAGACTTTTTTGTTACAGCAGCTTATTTAGCTAAACCAGTATCTGTGAACTTTTTTTTTGTTTATTGTTAGAGATGCCATCACAGATTTAAATTTTACCAGCATTTCTACAGAAGACATTGCCTTTCAGAAGAGATTGCCCTTCTAAAGAAAACAGTTCTTTTTATACAGAAATTCACCCTGCAGGAGTTTTAAGGCCTGAGGATCTAAATCTGCATTTTGAAGGCTCTGTAGTTAGCATAAAATTTGAAAAACAGCTATAAAAACTAGGACCCTTAACTTCCACTCAAAGAAAATAAGACTTACAGGATTTGCAAGCTTTTGATCCCTCCACCCCTAAACAAATAATTTAAGGATTGATTTCTCGGTCATGTCGTTTTCCACTGAGGTGCATTTTCTTGTGTGTCTTGGATTTGAATAGGTAATGTTGATGTATTGAGATAAAATTGCACACTTCTTTCTGGAGGCATGGATTAACAAACATAAAGTTGTAATATTTTAAAGAAGTGGAGTACACAAACACTAACAAAACCCAGTGGGAACAGATCTGGCTCTCTCTTGTAAGGGCTTTTTTGAATCCTTGCTATAAACAGCATTGTGAATCAAATCAAATGATTAAATCATAGATAAACACAGGATGGATGGTGTTGACATGGTTAACATTGCTGTATTAATGAATGTCCAGTCACAGCTTCATTAAGCGCTTGGTTGCAGGATAAAGCAATGAGGTTTTTGTGAAGGTTTGGTCAAGCAGTCTGCAATAATTTTTCAATTATAATCTACTATGAAAATATCTAAGGTTACATATGTGTGTAAATATGTTTAAACGTAGCAACACTATGTGAATTAAGTCCTTAATAGTGTAATAGCCAGAAATACCCTAGTCATGCCCTTTGTATGAGAACAGCCAAAATCATTCAACAAAGGCATTTTTTTATCCTAAAACTACTCCAAAAAATCCAGCAGTATTTTCTAAGTTAAACCAGGACTGCAGTTTCTTTTCCCACTGTCATGAAGAATACACTTTTGTTGATATATTAGGTTCTTGTATTTATGAGTTTTTAGCAGCATTGTGTTATCTGGTAATTTACATGTAATGTGTGAAACTGAAAATGTGGTTTGGAGTGTAAATATATCAAAGCTTCATTCTGACTGATTTTTATGTTCTTTATATAATCTTTAAACCGGTTTAGTATCACTTACAGGACTTCTATTACTAAAATTAAACACAGATTTATATCCACTGCTTCTAAAACATGTCACTTTATTTCTTTCAAGTAACATGGAAGTAACTTCTAACTTTTCCTGGTGCCAGAAATTTGAGCGGCAAATAGCTATTATGAAAAAAGAAGGAAGGCTCATGGAGTTTGAGAACTCATATTTAGCAGGACCTAGAGTGAAAAATTTGGAAAAATACAAGAATACAACAATACGTGATTTTAATTGTAGGACAAAAATTGGAACAGTTATATTTGTGCAAACTCCCCCCACCATGTAACTGTGTGAGCTAGTGAAACATCAGATATTTATAAGATCATGCTTTCAAACAGTGTTTAGAAAGTAATTTCTGTAAAATGGATGTAACCTCCAGGGTTTGAGAATAGTCCCTGCCTGCCTGCCCACCTGAAATAGCACACTGCAGAATCATACAAACTTCAGATGATTATTTTCCTAAACCCACAGCTTAAGTTAGATCTTTCTAAAGAAATAAATTGCTCCTGAATATGGAAGAGAATCGGAACTCTGTATCTAAAATAAGACATGATTCCCAAAATAAAAACAATTTCAGACTTAAACAAAACCTTATTTTATTCTGGCAGAGATTATTGAGAGGATTTCTGGTGATTAGAAGGCATCCAGTCACAAATGGAAGGAATGCATTCAAACCTCAGTATTTTTTATGCCAGGCCTCTAAAGACTCCGAAGCCCAACAGTAATGGCAAATGATGACACTTTGTGTTTTGTTAGAGGTAAGGCAAGATGACACAGCCTTTGTCATAGGGATCCCACTCAAAAGTTAGTGAATATAGTATACAGCGAAACATATAATCTCATTTTTTTAAAAGTTGAATCATCAAATCAAACCTGCTTGCATTATTATACATCTAGGCTGTTTGAGGCTGTTTGATGGAAGATGTAAGTAACTTTATTGGTGAAAATAAAGTAATAAACTCCAGCCTGTGAAAGGAACACAAATCTGTTTATCCTCTTCCCTCTTGAGATAACAACAACAAAAAGTAAGAAAAAAAAATAAAAGAACAACACCAAAAATATGTTTTATTATTGAACAGAAGCAAATAGTTTTACATGTTGGGAAATGTTTTAACTGTTGGAGAATCCCCAGATATTTTACTGAAGATATAGATAGTCTACGTCATTCAGGTACTGCCGGAGGAACAGAATTGTCCTTTTCTGAGAAAGTATTGTTGAAATATAACTGTCACTGGATGCCATCTCGTCCATCACAAAACAAACCATGTTTCACTTCAGAGACATCTATTCATAGTTAGTCCTAAGAAATTAGCTGCTTACAGAATGGGACAATACACAGGAGGAAAGGAACCAATTGCATGCACAGATTAGTCAAGGATACTTTTCTCCAAAGGTAGTGTCCTGTAGCTTTGTGAGTCAAATTACCCTAAAACACAGTGTGTTTGATATTTGGAGCCCAGTGACAACAAAAGCTGTATCTTCACAGTGTCTTCTGACTTTGGAGATGTTTTCAAGTCCATTCAACAGTAGATTTGAAATTTCAGATTATCTTCTTCTGTGTTGATCACAAGTGTGTCTCCTGACAGTTAAAGAGGCATCACCATAGACACCATAGAAGATGACCAGTTTTGGAGGACTGTTATTTGCACGACTGGAAGTCAGAATTTACCCAATCATTTTGAGCATGGAGCAACCTGGTCTAATGGAAGGTGTCACTGCTCATGGCACGTGGGCTGGACCTAGATTACTTTAAGGCCCCTTTCAACACAAAACATTCTATGATTTCATGGTAATGTAAACAGAAACTGTCTCCCTTGGACTCTTTCTGAAGTGACCAGAATGACAGTTCAGTGTGCTAAGATAACTGACTCTATGCCAGGCAGTCATTTCAGAAAAACATTTAGGCAGACAGTCAAGCCAATCCCTTGTTCAGCAATCCTTCAAGCAGAACATTGTAAGGGAGTCTAAGTTCTCTCTACGTTTCTTGCTGAATAAGGAGGTACTTGTGAGATGCAGTATGGCAGATGGCAGCCAGCTTCCAGATAGAATAAGTAAAGGGTTTATGATTGTTTCAGGGTTTATTGTGTTTTGTTGTTTTTTTTTTCTTTTGTACATTTTTGCCTTTATTTTTTTACTTAGTTTTTAGGCTGTTATCAGAAATGATGGTTTCAACTATGACAGGGTAGTGAACTAGCTACCGTACTTTTAAAAGAGAGCTGAACCCAGACATTGCCCCAGGAAAACAACATTGCTTATGGGTGGTGTGATACAAGCAAAGATCATGTCATAGCAACTAGCACATCACCAATACAGCTGACTGTTTTGTTTACCAGCCTCACTGTAATAAGTCTATCATTATTTCTTCCACTGCTAAACATCTACATTATGAGTTTTTGACAGTATCTAGAATTGGACTTTGTGACCCAGTTAGTCCTTTTTAGCTTTCTACATTCATTATATAGCAGTAGCATTATAAATAATATATACAAATATACCCCCCCATTAAGATAATTGGTATTTTGTAGTAGATACATCTTAGCTAATATAGAAAATCACAGCATATGTACATGCCATTGTCTTCCCTGTATTTTATATAAAATTTTGTATAGATAAGAGACATATGATTTTAATATACCAAGATGTACTGTATTCTCATTTCATCCATTTTTGCATGTGCAATTCAAAAGCCTTCTTAACGTACTTTCCAAGATAATTTTTGTTGTGCTTTCTTTTCAGAGGCTTTGTTCGTACCCTGTTCATTTCTAATGATAGCTTTAGACATAATTTTGTATACTTAAGTAGATGTGGAGAATTACAGTATCAGATCAATATTTGGAACCCACAATATGTGTACTCCCACAAAAAATTAAGTTAATAATAGAAAGAGAGAAAGAGATGAAGAAAACAGACCTTTTGCCACATTTCTACTCTGCAAAATCTATAAAGTTCATGAAATAAGGTATTCTGAGACACACCTTCATATTAGGATGTAAAATTAGCTTTTGCTCTTGCTTACACACCCTATTTTCCTGATGAGAAATTGGATATTTTCATTATGAGATTTCATTATATGGTTGTGGGGCAAATAATATCAGTTCTTGCTCCTCCATTCCAGCAGCATAGCAGTCTAACAGATATTTAATGGATATTGCTACTTCTACTTGGCAAATGAAGCCCTGTTGGATAGAATTTCAATTTCGGTAAAAAATTATATAAAAGCATTGAATCTTTTTCTATGAAAGAAAAAATGTTTCAAGGTGACTAATGCTATTACCACCAGATAGAAAATCAGGTTTTTGTTTATTTTGTTGTGTCTGTGTGATGTGACAGGAGAAGGTGATGACTGCAATTGAAAGGAGACATCAGTTACAGTGCTCTTCATAAATATAGTTTGTTCGACAATAATGTCTTATCTCTCTGCTTTTTCCTTTCTTCAAAGGGCAGCTTCTTCATAAGTTTCTGATTTTCAAATGTCTTTATTCTTTAAAGTACTTACATGATGGCAGAGAGGGTCTATGATGTCATTCTGACAAATGGAGTATTTCAGGGGGCCTTGCTTACTCCAAAGCAAGATATTCCAAAGAGATTTTCACGATAGCTAAAAGTACAAACTCAGCTTAATAATGGGCTCAAATATTTAAAAGGTTGTTTTTATATTTTATTCCTACAAAAAATTTTATCTGGAAACCGTGGGTACAAAAATTAAAAATGCATGGAATTTTCCACTGAGCTTTCTCCCTCAGTTTATTTGCTTTTTTCATTTTTGTAGAGTATTATTATTAAAACCTCATTATATCCATACCTTACCAAAGCTGCTGGGTCAAACTGCATCAAACTGAGTCTACTGTGTACCGATTCCTGATGAGCTGCTCATTGGCACCCACAGGATGCTCACTGCTGCTGCAGATGCACTTAGGGTTCAAGCAGAAATCCCACAACCTTTAAGTCTGATCTTCTATTAAATACCAATGGAAATGATTTACACAGGTGGTGTAATGCATTTAAATAAGTTGGTGGTTAGCTTGAGAGGATTTTTTTATTCCTTTTGTAAAAGTACTTTTCAGGATGTTATCATTATATTACTTGATGTGTGAGTTTCCTATGCAAATACCTGTTTGAGCGGTTCACCCTTAATTTTGGCTTCTGCAGTTTCTGTCAAAGGTAGTGTTAAAGAATTGTTTCCTTTAAATAATTAACTAAGATTATACATCACACATTGTTTACTTTGTGTTCCAAGACATGGAATTTCTTTAAAATATAAACCTCTGACATTTACTGTGTAAATTAATGGTATTTCTATATACTCTATATACAATAGCAATATTTGACAGGGAAGAGTTAGGACACCCTGGTTGGTTTCGGCTTGGCCAAATTACAGTCTGTCAAATGACTTTCAGATCACATTGGGAAATGAGAACAGACAAGAATGATTCCCAGGATGAATTTAGGATGCAGGAGGCTTGCTAGGTTTATTGGCAATGAAGCGGGTTGTTTCATGCTAGCAGGCCTCTACCCAAGGCTGATGCTGGACACATTCAGATCACCAGTATAGATGTTCATGGCTCTGGGGCTCATGCTTGCTGTTGCTCCAGTGGCATGTAGCAGAGACCTTGGGGCTGATCAGCACATGCCCTCAGAGGTCTGTGTTACAATTACGCTAATTAGCCTGTGCACTGAGCGAGAGGCGCAACCTTGTTACCTTCTGAACGCCCTGGAGAATTGTCAGGTATTTTGGAAGGGTCCCCATTTTAGGCCCTGACACAACCATGGTAAAAGCTTCCTTACTATGATCAAAATGAGCTTTATTGCTCCACAGAAGTAAAAAAAAAATATTTAGCCCAAAACATTGAATGAATAACTAATTGCATGAATAAAACATGAACACTGAAATTTTTCCTTAGCTGTTGCAACATGTCACCAAGATTCTAAAGCTACCTTGTAGGCTTTGTTATTTGCTCAAGGGACAGCATACTCTAAAGAGTTTTTTCTGTTTTCCCTTTTCTGTGAGACAACTATTACATCTATCAAGAAAAATTGCTTAGAAGAGTTTGTTTTCTCTGTAGTACAAGATACTTTCCCCTTGTGATGCAGCTGTCCATCATTCCCTGCAAGTGGATAGAGGGAGATCACATGAGACTGGATGACTGTGTCACTTCTACTATTTCTCTAAAATTATTTGAGTATTATTTCTACTGTGTATTTATTACATTTCATTAGAATATTTTTGCCTTAAGGTTTCAGTCATCCTTCTTTCGCTTACAGCTTTATCAGCCAAAGTGATATGTATTTTTTATGAGCTTTGTGTTATGAGAAATAATGCATAATGTATAAAGTAAAACCTTTTAGGATTTATGCTTAACTGACTACAATTTTTGCATGCTGCTTACATATAACATGCAAATAATATTAAATGCTCTTCTGTGAAGGAAATTGAAAAAATATACACTCCCTGTTTGATAATTTGAAGGAACTTTGTCACAAAGATAAATTTAATGTGATGTCAAAATTTGTGTAATTAACCCATTCATAAGTAACTGTACAAATCCAGTTAGCAATCTACTGCAAAGCAAAACCACTGTGCAATTATGTTGCAGTTACAAGTTAATTACATAGACATAAGAGCATCTGAATTTTACTTATACTGTCTTTTTTCAAACGATAGTAATTAACATTGCAGCTTCTAGGTTTTACCTTGCATAACAATAACACATATGACCTGGTTACCCATGGTTTTTCTGCTCTTACATTTACTCCTTATAAAATCTTACATAAAATACTGACAAAGCACCATTCATTGGCCAATTGAAATCGAGAGTCTTTGAAGACAATTTGTAAACAAACAAAAATGCCTAACTGGAAGTAAATAAATACATGTATGAATATTTATTTCTGAATTTGAAGTTTGGCCATAAAAATGTTAAAATATCTTTCAGATCTTTCATTAAGAAGCTTTCTGGTGCAATATTACAGACTTTCACTCTTTTTGGAGTTAAAAACTAAGGTTGTTTTCATCTTTCTTAACTTTAGATGCATACGATGGATAAATTGCATTTTTTTTCCTCATTTTCTGTAGAGGGAACAACTTGACTTGCTTAAACTGACTTGTACCTTTCTGAGGTGGTTTTCCCAATGCCTGACGACTTCCTAAGCTAGTGGGTGCCAAAGCCAGTTTTTCCCTTTGCATCTGCCTCTGTGCTCTTCTTTCTCATGGCTATTGGCACCTATGAGCCAAGCAGTCTAACAAAGGTGCACAAGAAATATATAAGTACAAAGGCTGTGAAGCGGCACAGGTTTTTCATATTCTTAGTGCATACTGTCTATATCTTAGGATTTGAAATTGATGATATAATAAGAGAATTTGAATATTTATTACTTTACCAACATTATGAAACATTGCTCTTTATTCAAAACGTTGTGTTTAAACTTGTTTTGAAGCATTCTTTGCTTTCAGGTCTACAGGCACAAGGAAAAGGAAAGTCCAATATCCTTTTATCAGAAAGCTGCATCCTTATGCTTCCTGTTATTATTCCACAAAATTGCTAAGTGCTGTATGTAAAACAAGCCTCGTCTTATAAGTGTTTATAACCAAAAAGGGGAATGATAGATGCCTCAAGTGAAACACATGTGTAGGAGAGGAGTTGAAACTGAAGTAATCCTGATTAACATATAAAACAGCATTTTCAGCATACACCTCACCGAATTGTTACCTGTATGATTACCTAAACCAGACTCTCAGTAAATATCCTAAAGTCCTGTTTTATGCTTTGCTTGGATTTTGTTTTTTATTGTAATAACTTAAGACCCCCCTGTTAAGCATCTCTTAAACTGGACTACTGCAGAACTACATTGTATCTCTAAACTGGGAGTATGCAGGATGTGAGAGGTTTTAAATCTGCATGTTTCCAGGAGCATCTGAAAGTCTAATCATGATATGTTGTACATCCTTTCATTTCATGAGTCTATTTGTTCACACTTAATAAGTGATGTAACTTTAAATAATCAGATCAGGACATTTTGCCTTAGGAACAGACAGTAATTCAAAGAATTGCAGACACAGTAATATCAGCAACAAAGAATCAGTGATTTCTTATTCCTCATTATGACAAACTTCAATTTAAAGTTAGTATATTTTACCACAAAAAAGGAAATCAAAAAATCCTGATATGTGAGTTTCATATCCATACATCTACTGTGCTACCAAGAAAGCAAAAAAAAAAATAAAAAAATACTAGGGCAAAAATGAGAAAAGAGTAATTTTATGATGGTGGAGAAGAGAACTGTATTAGATATTTATGTTATAGGAGCATATGCATTACTTCTTTTCAACAGCTCTATATGCTGCTGTTTTCTCAACGCCCATCATGTTGTTAACTAACCATGAAATAATGTCATACCAGAAGCAAATGTCGGTTCTTAAACGTTTATTCACCCATATCAATAAACTCAAGAAAGAGTTTTTCCATGGCAAAAAGTACACTAAAGAATAAATGGTTTCATGTATTATTTTTTTTTTCTCCTTGAGTTTCAATTTAAGAGACGTATCTTTATCCTTAGGGTAAACACATGGGATCTGACAAAAAATATTTTTATTTCTCTGTTCACTGGAAATGCCAATAATTACTCCCTCATGCGTTATAAACATTTGGAATAATTATATTCATTACAGTACATACATAAGTTTGAATTCAGGTAACTAAACTAGTGATATAGCCTTTTAAATACATCAAAACTGTGTTAGGAAGGAAAAGGGACTATTTGACTGACACAAAAAATAACTCAGTAAAAATTGATCATTAATAAATTTAAGCTGGTAATTAAAAGATGATGTCTAACCTTTAGGAGGATGAGGTTCCGGGGTTGTAGTGTCATCCCTGAGTGAAATTAAATTAAGTTCAGTATATTTCTGAAAGACATCAAAAGCATCTTGTACTTTTGATAGTAGGAGGGTGAAGTCAGTGAGGCAGAAGTTGTCCTCTTCTACATCTCAGCAAGGGCAAAAGAGAAAAACTTTTGCATTAGAAACAAGTTACTATTCTTCAGAAAATTAGCTAAATACATTTAAATCTGCCAGCTGAAGTAAATATACTGGTGGAAAGGTAGAAAATACTGATGGAGGAACAATAACCTGCGTAGTTCAACCACACCAAGAAAGAAACAATTTAGGGAGGTTTTTGTTTCATCTTTATAATTTTTTTTCTCTCAGGTAAATTCCCTGGAATTTCTTATTTTGTAAGAATTTCATGTCTAACCTGCTTCTTCAGTATATAACACAAAACCATTAACACTCTTCTCTTGTTTTCTTACACAGAGATTGTTTTAGAAACAGGTATATCCTGATTCAAAGAAGTCAAAGGACAAACTTCATTAAGCTTTGGCAAAAACACCCTCCCTGTGAATACTACTCTTGCAGCATAAGATGAATAGTGCACTGACAGATATCTTCATTCTATCAGGGTTAGGTTTTAGTGAGCTTGCTGCAATCTGAAGTCAACCTTTCTATGTATTTTTACATCTACACGTTCATCCGTGTCCTATATACTTAAACATTTGAAAGGTGTAATTAGGGAATATCACTAAGACAGTTTGAAGTTCTGATATCCTTGTCTTCTTATTCAGCATAACTGGAAGGAATGAAAGTAGAAAAATGTCATTTTGTGAAATCTGTCACTGCCATAGCCATGTATATCAGATCACAGTAAATTTGCCCATCAGTGTGCACATATAAATTACTTATATTCATAGACCATTGTGCATTTCCTGTAAGTATTCCTGGAAAACATTTCCTAGCTATAGGTTTTGAATTAATCAATCAACTTTTGTTTTTATAGCCCCATTCTGGAAAATCCACTCATAGCACTTTCAGTAATGGAGATAAGAAAAACAAATCAACGAATCCGTACTCTCCATTTAAGTCCATTTGTCTTCTTGACAACATTCACTGAGTACATTTCAGCTGTGGAAGTTCCAACAGCTTACCTTTAAGAAACTTTCCTCTAGGAACACTTTAACTACAAAATTAACAAATAGACACAGGAAAAAATAAAAGTATCTCAGTCACAGAAAAGGAATATGGAGCCAATATGGACTCTACAAATCATCTCTGAAGTTAACCATTTGGGAAAGTTAGAAAATATTTTCCAGTTGATACTGCAGGCCACAGTGTGGCTGCTGAAGGGCAGCTGTGGGGTTACTCGAAGTTACTCTTAGATGTCAACGATGTGGATGTCTACAGCTCAGCTAAGCTCTTTTCAGGGTCATGAACAAAAGTTATAGCTCAGGACAGCTCACCTGTTTGGGACTTGGTGAGTCATGACCTTCAAGTACCTGTTTCTCTCTTTCAACCATTGAGGGTGTTGAACATGATTAGCTCTGCTGCAGACGTCTACAGAAACCTCTCCTGTGGACTAAATGAATTTTGGCATGAACTACAGCCTGACATCATAGTGAAACTTCAGTTTAGAAGCCAAATAAAAGACAAATCTAATAATAAACCCAGCAAATTCCACCTCAGACTTGCACAAGACATAAGTGGCATGAGTTCACATATTTAATAGTAGTGTGTAAATGCCATAAGAGATTTGGAAGAAAATAATGCCATGAAATTATGAAGCAGAGTCTGTATTCGCCAACTTAGACAAGATTTTGTCATTTTTTTAGAAAAAATAAAATGTCAATATAATTAGGGTTTCCAAATATATGAATATAAGTTGGAAACATACACAAAGTCCACACAGGTGCCTAAATGCATTCAAAAACTAGTTCCTCAGTAAAATGAGGCACTGAACGGGTTGAACATAAACTACATGCCAGGTTTTATCAGATGGTTTGTTGACCCCTATTCCAGCAAGTCAACCAGACAAAATGATATTAGCACTTTGGACACATGTGGGGAGCAGAGCCAAAGCACCAGCCAAAGCACATGTACAACTGGGTAGCTGCAGAAATATGCAGAAGTTAAAAATGAAGGAATTTCTCAAATGAGCAATGCTCAAAGGGAGCAAAATTTTGGGGTCCAACTTGGAGTTCAGAACCTTGAAGAACTGGAGAGGAAGACAGCTCCTGACATGCAACATGAATTTTCTGCTTCTGTTCATCTCACTGCTTTATTGGATGTTTTACAAACTTGTTCCTGTCCTGAGCTGTGTCTAATTTCTCCTCCAAGACCTTGTCCTATGCTTTTTTGTGTTAGCTCTATTTTATTTTATGAGCTTCCCTTGTGCCAATTCATTTTGGGGAGGACTGATCTATCTGTCTCTCCTCCATGTTAGCACATTTACAGGGGATAGTTCAGTAGCATCATACATGTTCAACAAAGGTTTTTGCAGGCAAAATGGTATCTTGTCCTACAGAATAAGTTTTATTCTGAATATAATTGAAAAGTGTTTTTATTAGTGAAAAAATCAAACAGTTCCAAGGTCACTCATGTCTTGCTGTCAGGACACATCTACACTTTTATTTGCGCATTTGCTGACAAGCTCTTTCTTCCTCTGGCAAGCTTAAAACTTACCCCTTTCATCTGTTCTCAAGGTAAATGTAAGTCCTATATGCAAACAAGGGTCGGTTGAAACAGCCTTTCTCTCACACCATGCTCTCCCGACCTGAGTTTTCTCATTTGGTAACAGTGGGATTCCAGTCATGTAACTGTACTTAAAAATTAATCATCTAGTGCTATCAGTTAAGCCACCTATGGTCTTTTAGCAATCCAGGGATTTTCAGACTGTGAAAGGTGACTTTCTTTCTTCTTTGTGAAAAGTAGCACATACCCAAGGTGGACAGACATGTCTCTGCAATTTTTTTCATTCCCAGCTTAACTGTAGGAGACATCAATGATGTAGCAATCAGAAAGTGTTAACTCACTCTGCTGCTCACTCTTACCCAAAACCTAAAAACTGAAATTCCAGCCACTCTTGCCTTGGGAGAAGAGGGCAAGTTTTTTCCTGCCCCTCATGGAGGAGTCTGAGCATCACAGAGCTTACCAGTTCCAAATTCCTGCCTTTCTCACTTCCTCCAACGTTACACAGAACATCATTTCCCCTCATTTCTTTATTTGGATCAACAAGCAAGAATAATAAAATGCTGCTGATGGGAAAGATCATAATGTGATCAAAACTCAGTTTAGTTCCATCAGAGAGCCAGCAAACTCTTTGTGTGGCTACCATAAGACTGTTATAAAGGCTAAAGTTAAGCTTTGACTCAGGAAAACAAATTAAATACTTCAGAGCTCAATTAAAAAAAAAAAATTGCTTTCAGTCACTCATATGTACATTTAGAAACCCCAATTTACATGGAAAAACAGATGTCAGTATTTTTAGTATGCTTGCAGTAAACCACCAAAAAAACTACACAGATTTAAGTAGACTGCAGTTACCTGTGTCACAATGAAGAAATAAGCTACTTATTTTTGACCAAGTATGGTGGGTTGACCTTGGCTACCAGGTGCCCACCAAAGTTGCTATGTCCCTCCCCTCTTTATCTGGACAGGGGAGAAAAAATATAGTGAAAGGTTTGTGGTCAACTGTCATAATGAGAATTACAACCAAAAGTGAAAACACCTTCACTGCGCCCCTCCCTTCCTCCTAGACTCAACTTCATTTCCAATTTTCTCTACCTCCTCCCCACCTTCAGTGGTGCAGTAGCATGGGTAATGTAAGCTGTGGTCAGTTCATTACACACTGTCTTTGATACTTCTTCCTCCTCAGGGGCAGGACTCCTCACACTCTTCCCTTGTTGCAGTGTGGGTTTCCTCCAGCAGGGGAGAGTCCTCTATGAACTTTTCTAATGTGAGTTCTTCGCATGGGCTACAGTTCCTCACTACCTGATCCAGCCTGGGTCCTTCCACAGGGTGCAGCATTTCAGGAACAAAAGGCTCCAATATGGATTCCCTGCCATCAAACCTGCTAAGTGTGGCTTCTCTCTTCACTGGACCTCTGGAGTGAGTGCCAGGACAGTGCCAGGAGTCTGTTTCAGCAGTCTTCCCATGGGGTCACAGTCTCCTTTGGGCATCCCCCTGCTCTGATATGGGATCCTACCGTGTCTGTAAGTGGATCTCTGCTCCACCATGGACCTCCATGGGCTGTAGGGGGACAACCCATCTCATCATGGCCTGCATGATGGGATACAGGCGAATCTCTGTGCCAGTGCCTGGAGCATATCCTCCCTCTCCTTCTTCACTGACCTTCGTGTCTGCAGAGCTTCTCAAATATTCTCATTTATTTCCTCTGCAGCTTTTCGTGCAATTTTTTACCCCATTTTCTTCCTCTTCTTAAACATGTTATCCCAGAGGTGTTATCACCATTGCTGATGGGTTCAGACTTGGCCAGAAGTGGGTCTGTCTTGGAGCTGGATGTCATTTGCTCTGTCAGACATGGGGTAAGCTTCTGACAGGTTCTCATGGACGTCAACCCCTGTAGCTCCCTAACCAACAAAATCTTGTCACAAAAACCCAATAGAGCAACACTAAAGGTGTGACAGCATCATCAAAACAGCAAAATAAATTGTCATTGCAAGTGCATTTTATTGACAAGAGAGAATTTGGGGTTAATTAGCTGAGTTCTCAAAGCTGTTAGCTATCCACTTTCCAGCCAGTAAGTATTGAATGTTTGGTGATCTCTGATTTCTTACAGACTTTTTCTGCCATTCAGGTTGCTAGCCACTTACTAACGATTGTCCTGGGAATGCCCTGACTTTCAGAACAGCAGTGTGTTTTCTACTGCTTAAGGTTGTCAATAAATTTAACAGTTCTAGCATGAAAAACACATCCTTGTTTATCAGGCACAGGGAACACAAGGACATCATCAGATTGCCAGTGTGGGATTTAATGTGTTGCATTGCCCTGATATGCACTAGTATTTCATATCTCTAACCCTCACCTCACAGAAAGCTGTTAGTGAAATGCTCCTTAATACCTTAAGGGAATTTTGGTGTTTGGGGAGATCTTATTTTTACAGGAAACCAGCAACACCTGAACAGAAAAGTAGGAGAATTCAGAGCAGCAAAGGCATTGCTTGGATACTGAGCTTTAATTATTTGCTTTTGATGAAGCATCAGATCTTTGACAGCTTTTCTACATATATTTTAAATACAGCTCTAGATCTTAGAATCATAGAATCATAATATAATTAAGGTTGGAAAAGACCTCTTAGATGGAGTTCAACCATTAACCCAGCACTGTCAAATCCACCTCTAAACTGTGTCCCTAAGCACCACATCTACACATATTTTGAACACTTCCAGGGATGGTGGTTCCCACTTCCCTGGGAAGCCCTAGTTCCCAGTGCTTGTCCACCCTTTCAAAAACAATTTTTTCTAATAGCCAATCTAAACCTCTCCTGGTTCAACTTGAGGCCATTTCCTCTTACCCTATTGCCTGTTACATGTGAGAAGACACTGACCCGCATCTGGTTACAACCTCCTTTAGGGTAGCTGTAGAGAGCATAAGGTCCCTCCTGAGTCTGCTTTTCTCCAAAATAAACAACCCCAGTTCCCTAGAGTAATTCTTCCTTATGTGCAGGGAATAATTTTTTATATAAAAATATGTCTGTGCACACACATGCTGTTGCAAACATATATCATCCATTCCTCCTGTATCTTGAGATGATAGAAATGACCGTGGGAAAATTCTCAGTTTCCTTTGAGAACCCAGTCCTGGTCTTCTCCTGGAGAAACTGCTCAGGCCTGATGCTCTCACCTTCTTAGCTTAGGGTAGCTTCATTCTACATGAGGGTCCTTTGCCCAAAGTTGTAGACACCTTGTCTTGCTCTTTCTCTTGAGAAATTTTGATGCCAGCAAGAAACCCTGTAGCCTGGTTTCTGGTGATTGAAATCATCAAACCCAGAATTTTTAACTGTTTAAGTCAATTGCTGCTTATCTTTTCTTAAATGTTCAGCGTAACATATAAAGTATGATCAAAGACTGATTAACAAATAAAATGGGTTAAATAAGAAAGAGAAGAAGGAGACTAAGGAGGAGAGACAGTAAATAAAGTAATAGCTCTTCTCAGTCTATTGGGATTCATTACTGACTTCTGTGGGGTTGATTTAGTTATCGCCAGTCTTTTCCCATTTATCTGGTTATTTGTAATCCCACCAAAAAAACCCAGAATAGTTCTATTTCCAAATCATACATGATGACTTTTGAGGAGGGAGTTTAAAATTCATTACAGGCGTAAAAACAAATCAAGCTGGCAGAATGCTCAAATATACTGTGCTGCCTGGATTTATAATTGAAAAACCCTCTGCTGCATGAAATGAGTGAAATAGAGCAGATGAACCAGCAGACAACCAGGAGACTAGAATTAAACAAATTTGTGTAAAGAAATCTCACTTACTTATCAGATACTAGGAATTCATTTTCTCTGTATTTGGCCTATCTGTCAGATAATATGAGCAAATATTGGTTGGGATTGGAGGGTAGAGGGCATCCACATTGGTTTTCTATTATTTATTTATTATCTTTCTGGTACATGGTGGCAAGTGCCTGTATTAAGTTTTGGGAAGAAAATAAAGACTGAAAAGATGTGGCTGATTATGATACATTATGCTATGGTCTCAGTTCTCCTTTGGAATGTTTTAAATCCACTATTTGGAAGCCAGTTTGCTTTTCAGATACAGATCATGTAATGCAAAGTAAGTACCTGGCTTCACCTAAGCATCAGTGTAAAATCACCAGAGGTTCTTGGTTGGGAAAGTATTTACCCAGACATCAAACACTAGTTATATATCCAATCATAACACAGTTCAGAAAAAGTTATAAATACTAGCTTAGTTTTGATCATATATTTAAAGGTACATTTTTTTCTGTTTAGCAGTTATGGATTAAACATTTAGTATTGTTGTTTCTTTTAATATGACCTCTGAAACTATGGGAGTGTTCTCTTCTCCAAGCCCCAAAAACCTCCTTGAGAATAAATGCGAGATAAACAGTTGAACTGGCTGAATTGAGTGATTATCCTTGGTATTTATGTGTGTCACAGTGGCAATGTTTAGACTTGATCGGTAGTGGGAAGCCAGACTTAGTGTTGAGGCAGTGGTAATTGTGAACCATTGTTCATTGACAAGCTGAAAACCAAGAAATGCCAAGACACTGTGACTAAGGAGCCAATAGCTACAGGTTATTCCCACAGTAGGTGTCATCTCTTTCAGCCTTGTTAATGGAATGGTTAAACTCATAATTCATTAGGATCAATCAGTAAAATAAAGAAAGGAAGGTGGTTTGGAGTTTTTTCCATTTGTTTCCCTCCCAGAGTTATTTTGCTTGGTCATTTTCCCCAGGATCAAACTAATTTGACATTTTTATAGCATCCACACGTTTATAGAGCAATGGGAGTTAAAATAATTTTAGGAACCTGGCAACAAGTTATCAGAACAACTCTAGAAGATGCTTAAAAATATGAAAGAAACCTAACTAGAGCTGGTGTCTCAGCTCTTGAACTCAGTGAAAGAAAATCAATTGTGAGGAGAACGACCCATGAACAGTTATGTCTTTCTGCTGAAAGATGTTATTTCAGAAGAAAATTTGAGTTAAAAATGTGGATAAGTCTTTAAGTCAAAAAGAGTTTTATTTATCTTTTTGGAATTGATGATGCACCAAGTACTGTGCAGTGGACATTTGTATTTGGTGGTGTTTAGCCATCAGTAGTAACTCTGATATTGGTATTTAAATGTCAGAGATCACCATGCAGAATTTTTTCATTTGCCCTGGTCATCAAGGAAGATGACAAAAGTACACATCAGTGCTTACATTGCCAAGTGGTCATTATTCAATGCTGATTATTTTAGAAATAGAAATACTAGCTACCAGTGGCCAGTAAAGTCCATATTTATTTTCTTTTATGCAATAGCATATCTGTGAAGTACAGAAAAACCTCAAGCTCAACTTGAATAAACATGCAAAACCTCAAAGGCTTATCCAGACCTAAAGAGTCTGCAAGACAAAGCAGAAGCTTTATGATTTCTGGTGGGTGCCTTCCTTAAAAGCTGGAAAACAAACGTTCAATGGATCTGACAAAATAATTTGCAACTTTTGTACCTTTTTGTCCTGAAGCTTGAGCAAGGTTTTCAAGGAGAAAGTTTTCATTCCCATGAATCTTTGTAACTATCCAAATTTGAAAGCTTATGCAGACACAAAATGCATCTTATGCTTCTGCACTGAATTTCTCTAAGGATACATGCAGAGTGATCAGTAGTACTAACCTCAGAGAGGACTCAAATCTTTCTGCTATAAAAGTGTTAAATTTTGTGTTATACTGAGGTAGAAATGAATGTTGAGGGGTGAAATAAAGAGGAGTAAACGTTAAAATCTCATTAAATTGGGTATTATTTTTCTCCTTATAAAAAACTTGTTTAATAACCCAGGAAAACGAATTTTTTCTAGTAGATTCTGGAACTCAGTTCAAGAATCACTGAACAAATCTAAGCAGGGGATGGGACCTGAGGAACTTCCACTTTACCATTAACTGTTAGTCCCTGGGTGCCTTTGCCTAGTTTATCTTTCTACCCAACTTTTCCAAATTATCTGTTTGGGAAACTACTTAATTGCTTATCTCCCAAGAGTTCTATGAAAACTATTCAATTAGTCTGTAAGGTGTTCTTGAAACTATCCATTTCCTTAATTTTATTTATATTATGTCTGATTAATAACTGCTTGAAGTTCAAACTCTGTTCAAAGTCATTGGAATTATGTTGAGTTTTTTTCTTTCGTACTTTATTTCCAGCAGGCTAGGCAAAAACAAAGACAGTGACTAACGAGTTCAAACTTTGGATGTAGCACCTTTTAATATTGTCAGTGCCTGCTTCAACTCCCAAGTCAACCATTCCCTTGACTAAATGACAGAAAAGGTCTATTTCCCAGTTCCAGAGCTAGATGATGATGATGGTAATTTCATTATATTTTCTCCATTGCTTTCAACTTATCCTTTTAATTAAAATGTAAAGGAATGACAGAACCCCCATACTCACTCTAAGACTTTACTGAAAGTTCAACATCCCAAGTGGGACTTGAACTCACATTATCACAGAGCAAAAGTTCAAAGCACTAAAACAGGAACCATTAATGTGTCAAGCAAGTAAGCTAGCACTTACCGAGATCAATTTTCCACTTAGGCAGCCTTTGCCCAATTGTGCTAACTCCCACTGAATCTATACCCACTAATGGATCAAAACTGAGAGGCTAGGAATTCTTAAATCATTCATTCCCTAAGCTCATTAATATAATATTACAATGGCACCCACTAGCGTTATTATGAGAGGGAGTTTTAGGTTTGGTGTTTCTAGGGTTTTTTTGGGGGGGAGGTGTTTGACCCAGTATAAAAGCTTACCATCTTAACACTTCAAATTGACTTGCAGATTGGCTGATTATTATTTATTCAATAAATTTGCATGAGTGTTCAGTGAAATGTTAAGCTACTACAGTAGTAATAAAAACAAGGAAAAGAAAGTGTGAAAAGTAATGAAGAGAGTTTTTCTCATTGTCATATATTTTGTTTGATTACTGCTATAACTTCTGGATGAAAAGGACCATCATAATTCAGTCATTAATTTTTCTTTTTACTCCCACCCAGGTAAGGAAAATCTTCCAAACACATGAACATACAACATTATAGCTCCAACGTGTGCTTTTAAAACTAGTATTAACATTAGAAATATTGGAGAAAACTTTTAGTGAATGGCATGAGGACAATGAAAAAAAGTATCATTGGATTGTCAAGATATTTAAAAACAGTAACAATTGAAGATCTTCTTAAATTTTTCTTCTCATGCTTGCTTTTCATTGCTTGGTTTTAAGAGGTGGGCCTAATGTATATTCTTTCAGTTCATCCACTGTAATTTCTCCAGCCTCAAAATTCCTGCATTGATGTAATTAAGTTGTAAAAAAATCAACGATTCATTGAATGTACAACATCTGCAGCAGATTTCTAGATAAGGACTGTAAATCCCCTTGCTGTACTGACCCTCTTGAAGCATCTACCACTGACTGAAGTGATAGACTCCCACAGTGCTGCAGTGTTGAAGCCACTATGTTACAAGAGAATCTTTTTTATATTTTGATATTATCTGGTAGTTGAATTGAGAAATGAAGATGTGCAAACTATCCAACCTATGTTGCACAGTAAATAAAGTCAATTTTGCTATTGAACAGATGTCCTTTACATGTTTGGTTAATAAAACCCAAAAACCAAACAACTTTAATTTTTGCTTAAAGGTTTTATTAACCTTGAGACAGAAGTCTCCATTGGGTGGAAATCAGCAATTCCGGGCAGAAGTGTATATATAAAACACATCAAGTTTTGCAATAGCTACATATTTTTAGCCTGTGAAAATGCAGAAAATATTAAATTACAAAATAAAACTGGGTGCTGATGTAACATCTGTAGCAAAGCTTCTCTTTATATATTAAAACACCAGATATACATTTTTACACACTATAAACTGCATTGCACTGCCATGGAAAATAGGAAATCTTGAAAAAAAACTTGTAAGAAACTCTCTGAGCAGAACTACATTGCTTAAAGTGTCTTTGGAAATAATATGAATTATATACCAAACATTGGGAAACCACACTGTTGTTGCTCAGTCCTGTGTGGATGTACAGGGAAGACAGTATGATTTAATTCACACTATAGTTTAAAAAACTCTGATAGGTATGAGCTTGATGTTCTGTAAACGACTGACAAAATAATAGAAGCAAGGATTTGATCTTCATGCATTGCAATTGAATATCTCTCTATATAATAATTTGTAACATTCAGAGGTTAACTAAAGAGAACATAACATCTTTCTCTTGTCAAGGTTGAGTTGATTTCTCATTATAAACCATACTCATAACAATTCGACAAATATAATCAGTTGTACGGGGAGCTGGTAGCAATCTCTACATTTAGGCTACCTAATACATTTCATTCTGAGGAATTGCAGTGACTGTTTTTATCTCTGAGAAGCAGTAAGACCATTGTCAGTTAACTGTCACATCGACATTTTTTACATGATCACAGGGGGTCCCTGTGTCATTTAGTGAATTGAGAAAAAGAATTAACTTTGCAAGGGAAACAATTAACAGTTGCACAGTTTTTCAGCCTTAATAACATTTTTGTAACCTTGTTTATTTTCCCCCTAAATGAAATTTAATGACCACCATTCTAGTACCTATTACTCCTTTATATAAAAATGGCAAGATTTTTTCCTCTTTAACCCAAAAGGTAGTCTCCTTCATGACATTCTCCATTTTTCTGATACTATTCATTGTTCTCTTCTTACCTTTTGACATTTTGTCAAAACTGTGTACTGAAAAATGTCAAAGGAAATTTAAATCACAAAATCCATAAACTTCTCTGTGAAAAGTCTCTGCAGTAAACGCTGAAATGACTCAGAATTCTATCGAAATCTTCTCTATGCCGTCATTTGATGTTCATGTATGATGAAGGATAATGCAGGCAAAATACACCCAAGATGAGTCAGAATTAAGTCTTTTTCATGTCCTCATGGATGGCAGTCAGGGTTTTGCTCTTCACATGCCAGGCAGGAGCTTGTAGTTTCATCCTCAAGAATATTTGCTCAGTATAGGGATGGACCGAGGGAATGGTTAATTTGAAGGAAGAGCACTGAAATACACCCAAACACATCAGTGTTTATGTTCTAGAATCATAGAGTAATTTGGATTGGAAGGGACATTAAAGATTATGCAGGTTCACTCCCCCTGCCATGGGCAGGGAAACCTTCCACTAACAGTGGAAGGCTGTTCAAAACCACATCCAACCTGGCCTTGAAGACTTCCAGGGATGGAACATCTACAGCTTCTCTGGGTAACCCTCCATTGTTATTTCATGTACACATAGGCAAAGGCCATTCCAAGTCATTCTGGCTAAGGCATCAAACATTGCAGAACAGGACTCTTACCTGGGTCATCGTATGCATTTAATGATCAATAAATGTTCTTAATATGAACAGCAACATTTTGGATGATCATTTTGCATTACACGGCCTTTCTGTGTTTTATTAAGGAACTTCCACACAAATAATAGTTCAAGATTTTTATGAAGTAGAATCAGATGTCAATATATGAAGTAAAACAAATTTGTATGCATATCTTAAATTTTATTCCAATCTATCAGCGAACATATTTTTTTTCCCATTTTCTGGCAGCATACTAACAAAATTAGCTTGTTTCAGATAAAGAAGTCTATCACCCTCAAGCTAGGGAGATTCCTTCTTTCTTTTTATTTCAAGGAATGTCCTGGAGATAATCATCATAAAATTAAAGTCAGTACAGGTGTGTCTGTGGAGAAGGGATGGTGGTAGAACCTAATTAAAAAAAAGTGTCTGTAGGTTTTTAACTATAAAATATTCATTTAATGTATACTACAAGGCTTAACAGTGCAATGATAGAAAGATATGGAGATTGATATGAAAAGGGGTGTCAGGTTTGTGGATGCTACATTGTCTAGCTTTGTCGTTACATATTGTATATTTGTATGCAACTTGACCAACAACCAAAGCATCTTTTTTGCATGCAAATAGAGAGTACAACAGTCCATATCTGAAAAGATTAGTCTCTTTTATGTCAGAAATCATTGTCTTAGAGTTTGAATTAGTAATTTCAGATGGAGTTTCTGAATGTCAGTTCCCCCCTTTACCACACATAAGTAATAAATATATGACAATTATCACAGAGTATAACCAAGCAGTCTTATGATTAAATATGTCCAATTCTCAAAAAAAAGAGATTATATCAAGATTATTCAATCTATAGTCGCTGCAAAAACCTAGGAAAATGAATGCAATTCAAACCATTCAAAATATCTTAAAAAAACACGCTTGTTTTATTAATTGACAACTGAACCTGAGAAAGTCAATATCAAGGGAATTGGCTACACTCAAATGCATATGTCTGTCACATTTTTTTTACCCTGACTATAGATTCTGCTAATGGGTCTTTTCTCATATACCCTGCTGTTAACTCTAGAGCTGTGACTGGTAGCACAGTTAGGCAAATGTCAAATTAATCACAGCATTATGCATTGCAGTAAGAAAGCAGTTAGGGTTAAAATTAAAAATTCAGGTCTGCAAGACAGTTTGTTGAACCTATGTATAAGAGGAAATTTTTTTTTCACAGAGTCACAGAATCAATTAAGTTGGAAAAGATCTCTGAGATCATCAAGCCTGATCTTTGACCAAACATCACCTTGTCAACTAGACCACGACATTAAGTGCCTCCACCTCCTCCCTGAGCAGCCTGTTCCAATGTTTAACAACCCTTTCTGTGAAGAAATTCCCCCTCATGTCCAACCTGAATCTGCCTTGGTTCAGCTTGGGACCATAACCTCTAGTCCTATCTCTAGTTGCTTGGGAGGAGAGGTCAACCCCCGCCTTGCTACATCCTGGTCTCTGGTGGTTGCAAGGAGCAATAAATTCAGCCCTGAGCCTCCTTTTCTCCCAGTTAAATAACCCCAGTTCCTTCATCCACTCTTCATAGGACTTACCCTGCAGACTCTTCACCAGCTCCATTGTCCCCGTTCTCTGGACTCTCTCCAGCACCTCAATATCTTTCTTGCAATGAAAGACCCATATCTGGACACAGTACTTGAAGTGTGACCTCACCAGTGACAAGTCCAGAGGGGACAATCACTATCCTGGTCCTGCTTGCCACACTATTTCCGATATAAACCAGGATGCCATTGACCTTCTCGGCCACCTGGGAAGACTGCTGACTCGTGTTTAGCTAGATGTTAACTAACACGCCCAGGCCGTTTTCTTCTGGACTGCTTTCCAGCCACTCCTTCCTCAGGTAGTGTTCTATGGGGTTGTTGTGGCTGAAATATAGGACCCAGCACTTGTCCTTGTCAAACCTCATACAATTGGTCCCAGCCCATCAATCCAGCCTGTCCAGACCCCTCTCCAGACACTTCCTACCCTCCAGCAGAAAAACACTCCCACCCAACGTGATATCATCCATGAATTTCCTGAGGGTACACTTGATCCTCTCATCCAGATCATCAGTAAAGATATTCAAAAGGACTAGGCCCAATGCTGATCCCTGAGGGACACCACTAGTGACCAGATTGGATGTGGCACCATTCAATACCACTCTCTGGGCTCATCCATCCATCCAGTTTTTAACCCAGAGAAGAGTGAACCTGTCCAAGCTATGGATTGACAGTTTTTAAGGGAGAAGGCCATGGGAGACAGTACCAAAGGCTTTGCTGAAGTCCAGGTAGACTACATCCAAAGACTTTCCCTCATCCACTAGGCAGGTCACCTGGTCATTAAAGGAGATCAGGTTGTCAGGCAGGACCCACCTTTTCTAAACCCATGCTGGCTGAGCCTGATCCTTTGGTTGTCCTTTATGTGCTGTGTGATCACACTCAAGATGTTTTTTCTTTGAAAATCATGTTAAAAAACATAGTACTAAAGCTCATCCAAGACATTTTTCCTTTGCTAGTCCCTATGATGCATTAAGACCTGAATCCTGCCCAAACAAGGGTGCTATACTTGACAGCCCAGATTGAAATTTGGCTACTCAGGCAGTATATAATGAGGGAAACAAGTGGTCTCATAGCCTGTGGAATCCGTGGTGCCTAGGAGAAGTTTAATCTCATTTGCCTACAGAGGTGTCAGTAAAGGTGTTAAAGTCCAAATGAAATGTCTTCAGTCCTCTGTAGTGGGAAAATAATCACTGCAGGGCACCATTCATCTTACGTGGTGTAGATGTTCAGAGAGATGAACCATGACCCCAAATTCTTTGTTTCTCTTCAGACTTTAGAAGGACTCCTGTGTGTCTAGCTCAGATATCAGGATCTCCACTGTAAAGGCCTGATTTAGGTGAGATAATTCTTATTCCAGTCTTGATACATTTCACAACACGTAGAACTGTTTTTTTATTGCATTATTTTTATAAAAATGTAAATAGATAAAAAATGTTTTGCAAAAATCTGGATTTCAATGGATTTCATGCTTTTTGGTTTTCTACTGAAAACTTTCCGTAAGTGTATATTACTGTAAGCCAACTCTGAAAAACTGTCACAACTTGAGGGAATATTTAAAATATTATTTACTGTTTAGTTGACAGATATGTTTCCAACAAAGTTGCTTGCACATTTATGGCACAGTTGAAAGGGAAACTAAGGATCAGTCTAGCTTTTTATTCATACCACAGTACTTCAGTAACCTTCCCAATGTCTTTTCTTTCCATTTATGTAGCACTTGTTCATAGTTTCTCTCTACAATTTTACCACCACAGTTGGTTGTCCCTTTTGTTTCAAATGCTCTTTGTGTCACATTCTGCTTCTCCATCCAATTACAAACCACATCTGAAAATATTTCTTGTTCACTGGTTATCTCTTGCCATTTTGCTCTTTCTTTTCAATTGGTATAATTTGGATCTCTAAGGGGTATATTACAACTTCAAAAAGCCTTTCAAGACATAATTTGTCTGAAAAATATTTTACTGCATGGAACATAATGATACTACTGTATAGTGTTACTGTTAATAATTAACTTTTAAGTAATTCTGAGCTTCCTGGATTTTTCCAAGATTAGCAGAGCAATATCAGGCCTAAGTCATCCAAGACTACTTTTGTTTTCTAGAGATGTTATATAATTTAGCATTTAATTCCTTTCAAGAGATGAAAGGTTTTGTTTTTACTCAAGTAAAGGTAAGCAGTTTCTATTACAGTTGTTACATACAAGAACAATAAGGTCCACCAAAATTCTTAGCTACTGAATAAATAAGTCATATGCCTTAGTCAGCTAGATAGTGTGGTAAAGTAACACTCGAAGGGTGAGCATGTGGCAACATAAAAGCTTAAGTCAATTTTTGAGATGCTTTAGGACCAACCTTCAAGATTAACAGAAATCTACAGATAACCTAAACTAGGCACAGTATCCTGCCTGTGTCTCTATCTTGTTTATCTGGAGATTTAAATTCTTTATAGTAGCCTTTGGCTGACTTAGGCTGACATTTGCACATTATGTGAATGAATTCCCTGAAAGGTTTCCAAGATTGAATGGACCATGCATGGTAGACAGAAGCCCCAGATGTACACGCCTGACCCGAAGTGCTCAACCCACACAGTGTATCATAGCAAGAGGTGGATGAAACAACTGAGGAATGGGGTATGTGAATATAGACAACACGTTGAGAATTTCACTATATCCCTGCCAGAAGCAAACTGACTCACTGAGCGCTATGTCAGCTCTCCATACACACACTGCTATTTCACATGTCCTTGAAGGATTTCAGAGAAGGTCTGAGGAGCCAGTGAAGCACAAAGAGAGTTTCTCATTTCTGCAAGGGACAAACCGCAAATGTGTGCCATGCCAAGTGTATTATCTTGGCATATAGCAGGCTAGTAGAAAACATAGAATCTCTCAAAAGCATACAGGAGACAACACACAGAATGTATGATGTCTTTTTTGTCTGTAGATCTCACACGTTAGGAGAAAATCGAGTAGTACAATTTGAGTGCAGCTGAAATTACATTATCTTATACATCACCTCACTCTTAGATTATTGCTTTCTGTCAATATATAAAGCATAAGACTGATAGAATTTTAAGTGATTGTCAGTGCTGTACCATACCTCCCTCAGCAAATGCAATGCACTGCTAGTACACACCTTAAAAGGTGCCAGCATCAGAAATGCCTGGCTGTATCCTTGTTAGAAGCTGGAAAACAGTGATGGGGGAATGAAAAAAATATTTTTTGTTGCTTTTGTTTTTTTCCTCTATAAATTCCTGGGGAAAATGTATTTAACATTTGTGTTTCAATGTTCTTTACATTTGTTCTCCATCTATTTCTAGTAATTAAAAAAAGCAAATAAATTAAGGGGAAAAGGAAGTAAAGTGAAATCTGGTAATGAAAAGAAAGCAAGTATTGTAATCCACAGAAATACAAAATGTGGACAGTAGAAGTTATGCTGCCTTAGTCCAGGTTTTCATGGTATTTCTCCTTTGTAGATTCCTTGCTTAGAAAGTTGAGCTTATTCAGCTCTCAGTAGAAACATTAGAAAAGGGTATCTCTCTACCAGCTCATGGCTCCATGAAATTAAAGGAAAATTTATACTTTTACATGTCTCCTAATAACTGGTGAACTTACTTTAAAGTCAACAAATTTTGAAATCAAAATATTTGATTTTAAAATAAAACTTTAAATCAAAATAATTTAAAGAATTGTCAGTCACACAAACATACAGTCATACAGACAAGCAAGCACACACAGTCCTCTCAATATCCCATTAGGATTGCATAAGTTTGTGGAATCAGAACAAGAAATGACTGATGTGAAACATTTTAAAATTAAGAGTTTGTTGCTGATGTAAACCTGTTTCAATGAAAAACAGTTTATTATTTACAATCAGAAAATGCACAGAAATCCCACTACAGTGAGACCCATGGGTGTTTTTCCTTTTTTTTTTTAATTTTTTTTTTTTTATTCCCCCCGCCCCGGGAAAATGAGGTTTTATATTATATACATGATAATAGGATGTTTGAAAGAAAAGATCTGAAATTGAATATTTGTCCTTATCTGTTGAGAATAAAAGCCACATAAAAGAACTATAACTCCAGAGAATCAATTGGATTGAGCTCACAGATAGTGCTTTAAGGCCTAATAGCAGAGGGCTGCAAGAGACCAATGTGACAGGAAAGGCAGAAGAAAGAAATACTATATGATTAGATAAGAGAGACAGGTAAGTTTGTGAATATGGGTGATTTTAGTCTCCCTAATAGTTATGGAGAAACCTTTGTGATATTTGCTGATGGCATTTGGAATGACTCACATACAAATGAATATTTCCTGAAGCAATATATCAAGGACTCTGTTAACAACTCTTTATTTCTAGATTTGGTGCTATTCAGTCTCCAAGATACTAATAAGCATGTATGAAATTGCTCATCCATTTGACTTAGTGTAGAAAATATAAAATACAGGATATTTCCTGCAAACTATCAACAGAATTTTGGCAGATTCTGAAAGATGAAGTAAGATTTTAGGAAAGAATTAAATGGGAGGGTGTGACCTCTACCATAGTTGACCTTCATCATAGTAAAAAAGCCTGGAATTAAACATGTTCATCCAAGATACAGGATACAAAGGAACAGCATGAAACTAGTCGGAGGGAAAATATCTATAATTTAAATAATTCTTAAAAAACTAATAGTGAGAACAAGAAAGGTAAACGAGAACACCAAAGGAAATAATAATTAAAAAAGAACAAAATCCAAGTTGAAATGAAAAATGAACAAGGAAGTTTCAGAAAATATCAATATAGTGGTGAAATTTTGTAAACTTAGTACAGGAAATGAGCCAAAAACCCCTGTAAGGGTTTCGTAACAGGTTAGGTACATGGACAACCAGCAGTGCAATAGCCCACAGCAAGTAATTTATTCATGCCACAGTGAAGTATTTCTCATCTATTCACTCTTTTCTCCTTTTTTTTTTTCTTTTTGTAAAGCAGTGACAACTTGCATCAACTTATGTTTCACATGAATACAAACAAGTTTAAATGCTTTATCTCTGGTTTAATGTTAATTTGATTATTTCTTAGATATTTGCGTGTGTAATCTCTACATTATGTGAATTTTCACATCAAACTTTAAGGAGCTGATGATGCTAGAGTTAAGCATTTGTCTACTGCACTTGATGCTTATTCCCCACATAAGTTTACTTTCAATCCAGCATCCTCTCATAACATAGAATTGCTATTTCTTTCCAAATACATAACATAACAATTCATGGGGTATGAACAGATAATTAATAAGGAGGTGCAGCTGGAATGGGAGGTTTTGTTTTAATTCTGAGACTGCATACTGTTTGGAATGTAAATATCTTCTCACAAACTTTGTTCACTGGGATGCAGCACACCTTGCTTACACCTCAAATAAGACATAAACATCTAAGGCCACCAGCAGTCAGCAAACAGAATCACAGAATGGGTCAGGTTGGAAGGGACCATATGGGGTCATCTGGTCCAACCGTCCTGCTCAAGCAGGGTCATCTTACAGCACATGGCACAGGATTGTGTCCAGATGGTTCTTGAATATCTCCAGTGAGAGAGATTCCACAACCTCTCTACGCAACCTGTTCTAGTGCATCATCATCCACACAATAACGAAGTTCTTCCTCATATTCAGCAGCCAGGACTGAAGATGGGATAAAACAGCAAATGTTTGATGTACATAAGGATTTTTGTAAAAAGGTCTCTGTCAAATGGGTTCAGTGGTTACTGCGTGGGTGAATCCCTAAGGGGTTTTTCTAAGGTGTTGTTCTTCTGACTATTTTATTATCTGTGAATCATAAATCTATAAAAGATTTGAGCACCACTAATCCCAAAAATACAACTTGAAATAATTTTTTAAATCATGATTTATATATATGATACTGTGTAAAATCTACATAATATTGAGAGTTTTAAAATTTGCTAACTCCCTTTCCTCACTCTTTCATCATTCCAAAATTATATGAGTCAGTTCTAGTGAGCAATACTAATAATTAGAGAATGTATGGGACAGTGTACATTATCCTCCTGTCTAATGAAACATGGTGTATTGCTCAGTGTTTGAGTTCCATTATTGCCTGGGTATGCTGGAAATTGTTTCCAGAAGGTAGCCTAGAAATTGGAAGAGTTCTTTCCTTACTGTTGAGATGGAGTTTTCCCATATCAACACTATAATATTTTGCAATATTTACATTGTATGTGCATATGCATATTCACAATATGATGCTGAGATTAATTTAAGGAATATTCTTCTATACATAGATACTTTTATTTGTTTACAATGACTATACATGCATATCTATTTATTTTTTTTATACCATCTTGTATTTCTATATACTTTGGTTATTCTCTTAGGACATAGCAGCTTTCAGATACTGCTTCATCTGTCTTGCTTAGTTTCTCATCTTAAACATAGATGAAGAAAAATCCCAAAACCACAGGGGTGAAACAGAAAAAGGAATATGCAAAATAATAAAAGTGAAAAACTAGAAGAAAATAATGAAGCCTATATGACAATAATGTCAGCCAAGATTTGCACTGAAACAGTTTGAATCTGAAACAATCATGCTTTAATAATATTACATGACACACACCAAAAGCAATGAAAATATATTCTTATTGAAGAAAAACTATGTTTATATGAAGATGAATATGCTTATAAAATTAATGAATCATGAAGACATATATGAACTGATGCAAAGGTTGTGCAAAACTGATTGAGGCTGTGGCAAGGTGGGAGTCAGCCTCTTCTCTCAGGCAACTAGTGACAGGACAAGGGGAAATGGCTTTAAATTGTACCAGGGGAGATTTAAGTTGGATATTAGGAAAAATTTCTTCACTGAAAGAGTGGGTAAGTATTGGAACAGACCCCTGGACAGGTGATGGAGCTTCCCTGGAAGTGTTCAAAAAAAACAAGTGAATGTGGCACTTCACATTATGGTTTAGCTGGCATGGTGATATTAAGTCAAAGGTCAGACTTGATGATCTTGAAGGTCTTTCCCAACATGGATGATTCTATAATTATATGAAAACATAAAACATCCTTGCTTTGTACTATTTCCTTCCCTTGCTTTTCCCCATTTCTAGTTTCTGCTTTAACATTGTCTTATTCTCAGTTTTTCATCCTAAAGTAATTATTCGTTGAACTTGAAAACAGTCACATATGTACTGCATCTCAGCAGGGATACTAAGGGCACAGAATGTTAAGCATGTTCAGGTATTTGTAATACTGTTGAGTTTTGATTGAGTGATGTTTACCTCTGAAAGGAATTATTTATCCTGAGTCACTGGTACATATTTTCTCAATGTGGTATATTCAACAGTGCTTTGACTGGCACAATTTTTTGTAATCTTGGAGATAATGCCTGTGATAATCCTTGTGACAGGACACCTATTATGTCTGTTAATAGAGAGAATGCGACTGACTCACCAGTGTATATATTTTCTCTTATTCAACCTAAACATGAATAAAGAAAAACCTCAAAGGTTAAGTTCAAGCTTCAGAAGTCTCAGATTACTTTATATTACAAGGGAAGTGTCCTTTTGTTTTAACAATATAAGAACACAGTACCTGATTTTCCCATTACGGTACACATCATCCTCAATAGATCTTTTTCAGTATGACATCCTCATTCATATACTTCTTACTTCATTTCCCTTAATTATTCATTTTTTAAAAAATTATGCTCATCAAAATCTCACTGGGTGCCCATGTAAATTATTAAGAACAATGAGTAATGGATGACTGATGTAAAACTAAATTGAAAGAGACTAAGCTGCACAATACAATATAGCCCTTGCCCAATGCCTTGCTTCTGCCCTAAGGCCAAAACATCAATCAAGAGGTTTTCAATGTGCCCAGAAGGTCAACTGACCTTTATAGGGGAAAAAACATTTAAAAAAGAAGAACTTCCAGGTAAAATCTTCTCAGTCACTGTGATATTAAAGTTAATATATGAAATGTGAAAATAATTTCATGTATGTTTGGGTTCCCAGAGTAGAAGTGTCTGCAGAGAATGTAGGAGTTGAAGTTCCTATTATAGTAATTGGAGATCTAGCCCATCAACTCCAGAAAGAAGTTTCTCTCCTCATAAACTAAACATGTGATTTTCAATTTGGCTGTTTGAACATGGGCCCTGATGACACCCTAGGCTATTATAGGCATTTAGAGAGGTGACAGTCATGACACTAAACTTACAGGATACCCTGGCTTTCTGGACTTGCAGCTGGAGGTCAGATCTCTCCCCATCTTGGTGTCTCAAATGGTACATTACAGACCACTCTTTGTGATAAAGTAACCAAATTAAGCCCCTGCTAGTAGGTCAGCTGACTCTATTGATTTTACCACTGACTAAAATGTGGAACTAGAAATTAGGGGCTTAGGAATTGCCTAAGCAAGATGAGTTCTACCTCAGTATTTAAAACAGATGCAGTCACATTAGAACTTGACCTGAAGAGATGGGAAGCAAAAGTCTTCACGCCATTGTCAATAAGTAAAGAGATTTTCCGTGTCATGATTGAACCTGAGATGGTTTGTATTCTGTCTTTCCAGAACCCAAGAAAATTGTGGTGTTGTTACTGTCTATCATGTTCTTACCTTTTTATTACTGTCTGAAGAGATTCATACAAGGAACATAATTGTCTAGTTGTCTTTCAAAAATACATCAGCAATAGAAACAAGTTTATTCTGTTTTTTGATTTTGGTCATAAACATCTTCACAAAAACTGATCCCTATAAAGTGGCAGAGGCAGTATACTAGACTGGCAGAGTTCAGGTACATGTAGATAGGAACTCCAATAAAATCATTTTATCTCTCTGTGGCCCCAGGATAGAGCCATACTGACATCATCTGATACCTTTCTACCCCTCTTTTGAAAACTCAAGTGTCCATAATTCCACTGCCATTCTTGGATATTCCAGTGCTCAATTATTATTATCATTAAAAAAACATTTGTTTTCTTCTTTCCCTGATTTTTAATGCTCTTCAAGCTAAATAGATTTATAAAGTGATAGGATTACATGGAAATATACAACAATAAAGAATCCCTTCTGTTCTCTCAGGCAAGTTCATCAGTCCTCTTTTCAAACTAGTAAAAATACACTTTTAATCAATTCTCTCTTCTTTATGTTCTTGGAAGGAGAACTTTTAAGAAAACTCTTGGCAACTCTTTCAACAATATCAGAATAAAATTATTAAAACCTTAACTACACCATTCTTGGGAATTTCAGTTTTCTCTCTCTCTTATTTGTATATTGAACTGGGAGATAATAATTTGCATAATTTTATGAGTTTTAGAGGTCAATGGCAGTCTTCAAATTTGTGATGGCTTAGATGTCACAACATGCAATGGTAATACAGGCAGATTTTTTTCTAGGCCTAATTGTTCTTACCATGAATGTGTAAAGCTTCCAGTATTGCTTACTGAAAAACAGGTACAGGATTTCACTGCATGTCTCAAATCCATAGGCTTCAATACTTCAGTAGTTTGTTTCAAGGAAAATTTATGTTTTGCATCTCTATTTAGAAACTCTTTTGTGGTTTTTTTTTCCCCATTGGAAGAACTAACGTTGCAACTCCAGCTGTATTTTTTATTACCTTCATAATACTACCTCTCATGTATGAGAAGCTGAGAACTACAGAGTTACACTACTAGATTTTTTTAGCCTTAGATTTGCTGAGAAAAATCCTAAATCTGATACTCTTGTGTCAACAGGTGGACACAAAAAATGTTATTTCTTTTTAATTTTTTTTTTTTCTTTTCTCTTAATAGTGGGCACTGACAATACTCAAAGAGAAGAAGTTAAAATAGGCCATAAATATTTGCTCTTCAGATACCACAAATGGCCAAGTAAATATCAATATGGATAAATCAAAGTCACTTGAAGGGTCTTTGACCAACCTTTTCATGCAGGTGAATTATGTGTTGTATTGCGGTATACTGCATGAAATATTTTATTTGACCATTAATGGTTGGAATGGTTCCTGGAAAATATTTTTCATGACCTTGACTACTATAAATGTAACCTTAAAAATATCACTTTATTGACTAACCAAAAACATTGAAAGGAATTTCAGAGCTAGAAAATACCACTTTTTCAAATAGCATAGTAAAACCTGCCTTGATTAAGGGTGAAATTTGCCCCCCACAGATCTGAAGGCAAGTGCACCACTCGAGTTCCATTTAAATCCTCCAAATAGAAGTGGTGAACTCCAATCCAAGTACACATTTTAAATGCTCTTCATTACATAAAGCCTCTAGTTCTTAAAGTTTGACTTTTAAAACTATTAGCAGTGTACAGGGCAGTATGTTTTTTTTGTTGTATCTAAATATTATTTTCAAGCCTATATCTCCAATGGATTTTGTTAATAAAGAAAATAATAGAGCCTCAGGAAATGGTAATGTGACTGTAATAGACTTGGTTCAGTAAAGCTTCTGCTGTTAATTAAGAAACTTTCATCTGTGAAGTGCAGTATAAAAAAAATTCTTATTAACAAAGGTATGTTAGGTCAGCAATAAAGTAGATTTCCCTTTGAACATTATATCTAATCAATCCAGAGAGAATTAACACAATTATATTTTATCAGAAACATGCAGAGGCAAGGATCAACAAGGGGGATGAAGTGCGACTTTGGTATTAATTACAAAACTGTTTTAGGAAATAATCAATCCTTTGTTAATCAGGTCAGGTATATGAAATGACAAAGAAATTATTTATCGAGCCACAAGGGTGAAAGTCATAGGCAAGGGATTATAGTGATAAGTCTCTGAATTTTAAAGCAATCATATGAGCTTTTCTTTGCATTTTAGGTTGTATTTCTAATTGTATTCTATTCCAAATATTGCTAATTAACTTAGAAGGGAAACATTAAATGCTATAAACCATAAGAGACACAGGAATTGGACCATTTCATTTTTCAGTGTTCCAGTTAGACTGCAAGAAGACATGATTATTATTTTTTCAGTCTTAATTTCTGAATGTATTTGAGTTGATTTGAGGGAAAGAGTATATTTAGTCTCTTCAGTTGTTCTTGCAATAAATCCAGATTGCATTATTGAAGCAAAAGCCACCTAAACATTTATTGTAAACCTCATAAAAAACCCCAAAACCAACCAGATCATGCTCTAAAATAAATCTGAATTACAGTACTTATTCACAGTCATTTAAATAATCTATTTTCATTTCAGTGGATTTTAATGATATTCTCAGTTCATTGACCACAATAGTCAGCAGAGCTGAGTACTAAACAATCTGTTTACTCTTACATGGAACACTGTCATTTCCAAAAGTGACAAGTCCCTTAGACTCTGCTCTTCTTCCCAGAATACGTTTCAAGTAAATTATGAAATAGGAAATAAATTTTACTTTACTGGATCTTTGGGAATAACTAAGTAGCAAATTAGTACTATTTTATGTTGCACTACATCATTAAGATCTAGCTCCTAATTTTTCATGTTTATTCAAACTTCCTAGAAAAGGAAGTGTCAGAAGCATTACTTTTTGTCCTACTTATTTTCAGTTAGTTCTCTGACCTTTTCTTTGATATTTTTTAGTTAGTGTTTGGAGCATGCATCAAAACCTCTGCATAATAGCGATAGGTGAGGTCCAACCATAAATTCATCTCTTTTTCTGTTGCTATTCTCTGTGAGCTGCTGCTTATTTTACTCTCTCTGACACATGGTAGCTTAGTGACTAACCTTTCTATTACAGTACAGCCCACAAACTACCCGTATTGTACTACTTACCAAACACACATGTAGTGAGAGGTCTTCTTACATGGAGTTTTTGTCCCTCAGAACAAACAATAGCATCAGGACACATTAATGGTTGGACTCGGTGGTCTTAGAGGTCTTTTCCAAGCTTAACAAGTCTATGATTCTGCTAGTCTGTGGTTTTGTAGTGGCAAGAGTAAACCTGTCCATTTAATCTGCTATTCAAAATGGAAATTTATTTGACCAACCAAGAAAGAAGAAGGATATTAACAGATGTAGAGTGTATGAAATCAAAGTTCAGTTCATGTAGTGGGCATAGTGTTATTTGGTTGAAGATTTAACTTGATCTTGAAGGTCTTTTCCAACTTTAACAATTCTATGACCCTGTGATCAATGATCTTTTTCCTACGATCTTCAAATTAAAGAAATTTTCTTCAAACCACTTGTTCTTCCCAGGTCAGTTGTTTGATTCTCCTGTTAACATCCATCACTGTGTTGATTTCTGTTGGAAACACATGTCCAAGGCTTTTAGTTCGCCAGAGATCTGTTCTAGTGCATCCTTCATGTACTACCTCATGAAAGAAAAAAGAAGATATACTATGAAAATACTGTTTGTCTTCTTTATGTGTGGGAAAGATACTTTTTCCTTTTTTATTTTTTTCTTTTTGGTTTTTGTTTTGGTTTGGTTTTTGTGCTGACAATTGTTCAGTACTTTATTTTTTTCTTTTTTTCAGACACGACTTATACTAATGAAATCCCTGTCCACCTCCTTCACACTCTCTCCTCTGTCAGAGATCTGTTACTGTGTTGCCTGTTGCAAGCATTTGCTGGATTTCTTAAATTGATCTCCAAGTGTCAGCTGCACAATGCCAATGCAAATTGGCACCCAGACAATTTTCACAGGCAAGCCAAAATCTTAACAGCTAAACATGGCTTTTCTTCATGCAGATCCTCCCAGCGTCATCTCTCACTGTGTTCTGACATATTGTCCGTAGACAGGAAGGCTGATTATGAATGCTAGAAATAACCTCTGGCTGCTATACCTGATGTTAACTGACTACATTTCCATTATTCAAAAAAATATACCTGCTTTTTTCTCCCTTAAGACCTTCATTCACCAGAGTGTCTCTAGGCTATTTTTGTCAAGGGTTGAAAAATGGCTTAGTGTTATTTTTTGATGCAAGTTAATACAGTGATAAGCACAGTAAAGTCTCCAGGAATAACAAATCATTAATTTACTTCAGAAAATAAGACTTTAGTTACGAATAAGTCCCATAAGGATTCTATAGTTTTAAGCAGCTTCACTGACAGTGTATATCTGAACTGGCTAAAAGAAAACTAAAACATGATACTAAATCTGTAATTATTTTATACAATTTATGATCAAATAAGCTTTAGAATGCAGGGTCCTCTGGAAAAGGACTTTAGACTTTACTAAAATGGAGGACCTTTATTTTAAACACATTATACCCTACAATTATAAGAGCAGAGAACTAGGACGTGTAACTAAGTAGAGTGCATAAGAAGGTTTTAGGCAAAATAAGTCATCTTGGACTGTCACTGCAATATAGGCATTATTTTGAGTGGGGTTCCAGTTTCATATGTATTAACAAACTAAGTAAGCCTTGTTGATGGAAATATTCACAATGAAATAGTTTGAGTTGCTGTGGTGTTTCTGGTCTGAACTTCTTCAGCCCATACCTGCTATCTTTGTCATACCAGAAGCAAGACAAAAACAAGCTTTACCCATAACCTTAGTGCTACTCCATTTTGTCTATTATGCTTAAAGCAATTTTCCCAAATCTACCAATCATCTTTTAAATCCTATCTATCTCAGTTAAGTTACTCTTACAAGACTATTTAACTGAGAAGAGTTTGCTCAGGCAAATAAGTAATTCAATATCCTGAATTCACTAAGAATCTACAATGTTACATATGCAAGACTGTGAACATGACACTCTAACGTGGAAAGAGGTCCTAAGAAAACTGCCAAATCTTTTCCATTATTTGAGATTTTTATTACCAAAATGAAATAAACACATTTATAGCACTGTGTAAAGAACAGCAATGTGTGAAGGATATCAGTAAATTCTAACCAAGGGAAAACTTCTAAATGGTCAAACAGCTACTTCTTATCACAGCCCCAGGTTATCTGCCAATATATGACTTTTTGCAAGGGCATGTAATGATAGAACAAGGGGCAATGGCATCAAACTGAAGGACACTAGGCTTAGATTAGATATTTGGAAGGAATTGTTTATGGCAAGGCTGGTGAGGAAACAGGTTGCCAAGAGAAGTAGTCCCTGGAAGTGTTCAAGGACAGGTTGGATGAGCCTTTGAACAACCTGGACTGGTAGAAGACCTCCATGGCAGGGGGTTGGAACTAGATGAGTTTTAAGGCCCCTTCTAACCAAACCATCCTCCAATTCTGTGATATCCACATGACACTTCTAAGAAGGAAAATTTAAAACATGCCTTCCTAAAATATGGTGTTTTCTCAATTTTATTTTCAAGTTAAAGTTATATTTCTGGTAGAAACGTATTCCTCCTGGATTTTTGGACACAATTGTAAGTGCCATGACCTCATTTGGCTCTAGCCCCAGTTTTAGGGTCAGAGGCAAAGGAGTTTTGCATCTTTTCTTCTACTCTCTGCCTCTGTTCAAATTTGTCTGATGAATGAAGTAAAAAAGGTACGCAAAAAAAATTTTCAATTGTATCATGCTTTGGTAGCTGGGATAATATTAGGCTTGTGTATTAAGCAGAATAAAATTTGTTTAAATTCTATGAGCACTAACATTTAAATTTGAAAAACTGATAATCCATGCAGATCGGGAATGTGACATTTCTGTGGTATTTATAAAAAAATTTAGAAAATCATCACTATTTATCCTGATTGCTCTACAACTCATGTTATTCTGGAAACATAAAGATTCTATGCTTAGTTATCTGAGGCCATACATCTGCAGAAAAATGTTAGATTGTTATGGATTTTCATTTACACAGAACTGATAATCGCCCTGATGTCAAGAGGGAATTGAAATTGCATGTACAGGATTATGTGCACTAATACTGCTCCTCTGCACAAGGCTCAGTCTGAATGGTCTCCTCAGGAACTTTACCACTCCTTGAAATTCAAGAATGGCACCAAATCAAAGAATTGCATGGTTCTAGCAGTTAAAAAAGAAGTTATACTTCGTATAAATCTTATCCCACTGCTTATACATGCCATGAATACGTTGCACATAGAGCTTTATACAGAGGAAGGTAGATTTTTTCAGAGTTCCTTCTTAAAAAACAGCTTTATTTGCAAAGGCAAGGAACCTCCATGCAGAATGATGCATCTTCCCAGCAGCTTGTTTTAAAAGATGAAAAGATTAATTCATCCTTCTCTTGAAAAGAACAAATAGAAGGTAAATAACTGTGTCAGTGAAGGAGAACCACTCTGGCCAATGGGGACATTCCCTCATGCACTATGAATCTCCCTGCTGGTCAATAAAATACATAATTTAATTTGTTTGAAGATTGTCTGGAGTAAGATGGCTACAGAAAACCCCTATCCTACTTTCCTTATTCCTATTTATTTCCTATGATGTGTCCAGAGGAGTAATATGCAAGATTCAAAATTAATCCTGACATTTATTTTTTTTTAGCACTTAAAACCCACTTTTGAATATAAAATTGAAGTGAAAGCCTCTAGACTAAAAGTTAGAATTTCAATGGTGGGTTTGTTAACAAAGAGTTGGTTGACAATTAATTAATTGCAGCAATAATTTTCTGCATTGGAAATCACTCACATCTTAAACGGGAGTCTCAAAGGAACAGGAACGTTGAAATGTCTTGGCCATGATACAGAGAAGAAAATGTAGCCAGGCAAACTGTAATACATAACAGATTGTGTGAACCTTGTTTCATGAATGAATCAGAGCTATGACATCCTTTTGGAGATAACCTACTGGCTCTAAGATGGTGAATTTAGTCCTGCTATTCACAGCTTAATGTCAACCTTACAAAAAAGCTTTGACAATTTAAAAAATAACACAGAAATCACTTGTACACATGAAATATGATCCAGAGCTCACCAAGTGTAATGGAAACCCTCATTCCCATTGATGTAAAATGATTCCATGTTTAGATTGTGAAAGTGTGAGATATGACTTAAAATTGGATCTGAGTCATGACAGGGGTTTAGCTGTCCCTTTGGTCTCTCTTGATCCGTGTCTACTTTCACCTATTCCATGAGAACAAGAACTCCAGGCTGCAGACATGCCACACTGATGGTATGCCTGAGACTTTCAGAGATAGGACTGTGGCTATATGCGAAATCTTTTGCTGGCTGACTTTTCTCTTTGGGTTCACCTTGAGTTCATCACATATACACTGGTTTGGGACCCACCTCAGAATGTCTTCATTGCAATGCCGTGCACGTCTCAGCCATGCTTATTCAGTTAAAATTCACTTGGGGTTCTCCATGCCATCCCACATTGTGTGACATTCACAAACATCTCTGTAATAAGAATTGCTGGGTCTTGGAGTGAAACTCAATGACTTGCAATTTACCAAAGGTGTGACCTTGTACCATAATGAACTTAAATACTGTGTAATGACTAAGCATTTATTTTGAATATTTATTTTCTGCATCTTCTCCATAGTATAAAATTAATGGTGTTCATAACATCAGAGATGGAAAATTAACATAAATGCATTATATTTAAATGATAAGTCCAGATCTTGTGCCTTTATAACAGTTAACACATAGTCAATAAAGAATGAACTAGAACCCAAGACTAGTCAAAACCCTATAACATTACTTGCAACTTACTCTGGCACTAACTCTTTTTTACTTAATATTTACTTCACTTTTACTGTAATGTTAGTTATGTAAATTATATATTCACAAAACAGGGAGTCCTCCTGAAAAACAAAGATAAGATTGAGGCTGTTTACTTCTTTTCAGATGAGGTCTAGAGCTTAAAAACAAGGTACCTGCACCATTTGTATAAGGGAATTCAAACCTTTTCTTTGGTGTTACACTGCAGACAATTGTATCTGAATCATTAACATTAGAGCAAAATGAATTTTAAGATTGAATAATTGGGGAGGGTGGCAATGAAAAAAAACCTGAAAGGCTGTGTGTACAGAAGTGGATAAAAAGGATGGTGAAGGAAAATAACCTGATTTTTCATTTGGATAACAGAGAGGCTGTCAAATGTTTTCACCTCTGGGGCTTTTTTTGAATTAGCACTAGTTTGACAGTTGCTGCTGTGAGGTGCCTCAGGATTAAAAGTGTGGAGAATAGAGATGTCATTCTGACTCCAAGAGAAGATGACATTCAGTAGATTTGTATTGGATTGCGTCTTTATCACAGTAAAAAGCATGTCTCACTTGTTCTAGTAAGTGTCTTGCTTGCTTTTCATTTTCTGGACACCAAAAAATGCAGACTGACAGTCTGATTAGCTCTCATAACTCCCATTAATGATTCTTCATTCAATCACATTTTAAAGGACATTTATCCTTTAGGATTGAGGAGATAAAAGACAAGGCAATAATGCTATACCAATTATTTTCTTCTTTTAGGTGTCCCTATGAAATACAGAAATTATTATGTTATTCAACCAAAATGAGAAAATATTTATCAGAGTTATCACTGAATATAAATGTTGCCTCCCATGAGAGTTCTACCTGTAATTGAACAATTTGGAAAGCAGCATGCAGAGTTATATTTTCCATGTCTGTTTAATTCACATTTATAAATAAGTCTGAAGGTTCATTAAAACGGAAACAAATGTACTGGTAGAATATTTTAAGAACTACTCCTAATGTTTCATTAAAAAAAAAAAAAAAAAAAAACAATGTCTTCCCCTGGGTTTTGGAAGGAATGAATTAACTTGCAGGGAAATATTTATACCTGAAATCCTCCTTTTTTATATAGAAATTATAACAACCCCTTAAGAACACTGTGTGAAGAGACTTTGGAAAAAATAAGGTAGTTTTAGTATTATTCCAGGATACATCTGAAAAGACCAAATTACAGGATATCATGCTTAGTGTTTCTTACATGCAAAATTTTTAATATGTTCAATATTTTGCAGCTGAAAATGGGATCATCTTAAGTCATTTGTACCTTGTGAAATCATGACAATCCAATTTTTTCTGAGCTTCTTTTTTTATTTTTTTACATATTTACGTTTCAATATGTATAAAATATTAATAAACTAGGAGACCCTTTAAATTAGGTGTTTTAATTAAGTGGCATCAAGATGCTGGGAAATAAAGTCTTAAAATATGATGAATATGCAGTTCAGAGGAAGAAATACTGACAGAATTTATATCTGTTGCAGTGTTAGTCTTAAAATTTGTGCTTAATAGTGTCCTTTCTGTAACTAGAAGCAAATCAACATAGAAATTTAGAGTGGATTAATCTAAACCAGAAATAAATCCAAACCAAAACAACAAAGACAAAAACAACAGACACCTCCCTCCCAAAAAAACTCCAAAAAAAACAACCCGCAAAAAAACCCCAGCCTGAACTCATCCAAACTTATCAGAAATTTATATTTTTATTCTTTACCCAATCTCATTGATACATGTTTTCACTCATGATACCCTTTACAAAAGGAAATCATGGCTTGGCTTTGCCAATGAAGATTTCGAAGGGCTCTACCCGTGCTTGCTGCAGGCTCGCTGATGGCTGAAAAGGCCAATGTGCGACGGACAAGTCCGGTTGCAAAAGGCACAGCAGAAAGATTCCCCAGGCAGTATTGGCTGGATGCGATTCTTTCTGCGTTGTCTTTTCTCCTCAAGAGTGATCCTGCATGAGATTTCAAAGGAGGCAACAGCAGCATTATAGATAGTTTGTCTCCAGGCCGCCCGATTGGAGGCCAGAATAGACCAATGGTGATGATCAATATGGCCAAGGCTGAGATGTTGTTCAAGGGAGTCCCTGTATCTCCTTTTCAGGACTCCTCTCTTGC
>VYXB01009669.1:145215-234583 GCA_013397135.1 Pachyramphus minor
AAAAAAAAAGACATATCCACCCATAGACTGAATTTGAATGACAGCTGATCTTGACTGCAGAACAGAGTCATTAAATGTAGAAGGTATTTCAGGTAAGAAAGTTTGATTAATATCAAACAAAGACCATTTAATGCTGCACCCTTTTCAGAATGGAGTGGCACATTTAATAATTATATGAAATGGCTTTAATTTACAACACTTATTCCATACTACTTTCATTTCCATAAGATTGACACGATAAGAATACTTAATGCCCAAACAAGAAAAGGTAATACTCAGAACCATCAAACTTTTTATATTTTCTCAGTGTAACTCCATAAGTGAAAAAAAATTGTTTCCTACATTATTTCCTCCGTTGTGTTCCTTTCAGTATGGAAAAGAACAAACAAAAAACTCCAACCCTACTTTAAACCTACAGTTTAAAGCTGTAGATTTTCTAGTCCTACCACTGGGTTATTAATCCAAAAGATACCAAAAAGATTTATTGAAGATGCAAAATTCCATCTGGACAGAACTATTTTAAGCAGAAATTGCTTTGTATATTTCTTTTATTCATGTTTATCCAACTATCTCTTGCAGTGAGGAATAACAAATGTATATATGCATAACAAATCTCCATGTGTCAAAGAGATGTCAACACATGAAACAAAAATATTATTCTATGCTACACTGTAAATGGATATCTGAAACAGAGTATGTTATTTAGTTTTCCTCTTATTTAAAAATCCAAACTGTAGACAGCATCCCTTGAATTGACTGAGATGGCCCAGAAACACTGCCTTGTAAAACAAGAAAGCCACACATTTTGATGATTGCTAGTGTCACTGCATACTCAGAAACAAAGCCCTGCTTAAAAAAGATTTAAAAAAAAAAATCTCTTTCTCTTTTCAGATTTTTCCTAAAGATCTCCAATCTCTTTGTCCAGCACTGAGGTAATTGTCACATTGCAGTAAAAGTCACTAAGGGGTGTTATGGACTGCTTATGCACTTGACAATCCATGTGGTTGTCGAATCCGTGTGATCACAAAGCCAGCTGGCTTGAAGGATGGATGCAGTACTTCTCCTGGAGTTTAGTTTCCTGTATGTAGCCCTGAGAAAATCAAAACACCTCTTTGTCTTCTTGGAGATCCCTTTACTTGCTCAGAATCCTTTCAAACCTATTGGAGGTGGAGGGCAGAATAATAAAAACAGAATGAAAGGAAGTGGGACAAAATAAGTTGAAGGAGTCTAGAGCTAACTGGTGTTCCAGGACATTCCCCAACAGAGTGGTTTGCCTGTGTACTGAACTAAGGTTTATGCCACACAAGATGATGAAGGAATGTTTTTAAAACTCTTAAAAATGAGGCAACTCAATGAAATTTCCACACACATCAGCTCTCATCTTCATTCATTTTTACTTGCTAAAAGGAAAGAACACACTTCTTTTCTGACTGTCTTTTCTGTTCTTTGGGGGATAAATGGGTGTCATTCATTCTGCCAACAGTCAAAAACCTTGAGCTGTATTAAACTCACTAGCTGTGACGTCAATGGATTTCCAGAATTATTTTATAATTGCATCCTTTTGAAAAATTATCTACTTGGTGTCTGACTTAAGCTGTGTATTCTGTTAAGTGTTCTTGATTGATCCCTAAAAGGAATGTAGAGCACATATTCTGTTTTTAATTATATTACAATAAATGAGAGTAAGATGATTATAAGCAAAATATTATTTGGAAAAAATAATGTTGATAACATAGGAAATTCTTGTTTTCTGCAATGAATGACCTTAAGTTGGTGTCAAGTGTCTCCTTCTAAGATAAATTTGAAGTATACTTGCTGAAGATGTACTCTGTTCTGTGATTTAGTTGGACTGTTCTATGCACACAAAATTAGATGAGCTTGTTGTTGTGTATATATATATATAAATAGATATATATGTATATATATTTATACACACACACTACATAACATAGAGCATGAAAACATAACTGTATTTTCATTGTATGATGAAGAATGTTCTGGACAAAAAAAAAAATTATACTCCCACTTGATGAACAATGAGGGCTGACAATCAGATGTGTCATCTCTCCAAACACTCATAAGGTTAAAATTTGAGAGATCAGGAAGATTAGAAAAGAAGGAACAATACTAAGTTTCATTTTTTTCTCCATCCCTTTATGAACTCAAAATACTCTGCAAAGCAATACAACACTTCAGAAATTACTAGTCATGGAATAAAACCTTATCATAATTTTGAGTGGTTTACGATTATCAATCAATGAAAACCAGAATTAGAAATACAATGCAGTACCTACAGGTATGCTCACCCTAAACTTCAGATTTATTCACACCACACACTTGAAGCAGTACTGATCCATATTTGCTGAAATGTCTTTGGTTTACAAATCTGAAATGCAAATTTTTCCTTTCATTAAGTATTCAAAGCAAAGAAATAGATTAAAAGAGGATTTCTGTTTTTTCCCCTTTGCTTTAAAATTTTTTCCCTCTTGTTCTTATCTGATGTTTCTCACTAGATCATTTTACATAATAATTTGGCATCTCTCCTCTAACAACGTTCTTTTCAATGTAGTGACCCCTGAAATATTTCGATGTTTTAAAAATAACTACACAAACTGAGACAGATTTTTAATTTCATTTTAGTTATTCAATTTCTCTACTCTTAGAAAACTCCTTTAAACAGGATGGGCTGAAATGCTGAGCCCTGGAGTACACCACTTGAGACCAGCCACCAATTGCAATTAACTCTACTCACTACTGCTCTCTGGGCCTGGCTGCCCAACCAGTTTTTTGCCAACCAAAGAATACACCAATCCATGCTATGGGAAGTCAGTTTCTCCAGGAAGATACTGACCAATGACGAACTCAACCCTCTCAGAAAGACAGAGCTTTTTAATATCTAGTCTCCCAAGCTACAGATTGTGTCCATTCCACTTTGTTTTAGCATCTGCCACTAATAAGTCAATTAGTGAGAGAATTACACTCCTTGTGAGAGATTGTAAATCTTGAAGAAATTTTAGGGTGTATTAGAGTTCTTTCACTCATCTTAGTCACATTAAACACTCCCATCTAACTCAGTACCTCTGCTTTCTGTGCTCCAGGACCTTAATCACACCCATCACTCTTTACTGCCTCTGGTTTTGTGACATGCTTCTTGAATTCAAGGAGTCCAAGAGTGAACACTCTTCCAGGTGCAGCTTCATCTGTGCTGGTGAGAATAATATCCACTCTCAGTCTTTTGGCAGTGCTCCTCCTACTCTATACAAATATGGACCATGCCTTATTCACAGTGAGAGTGCTCCTGGCTCCTGTTAAATACAGTGTCCACCCACTGTGCCCAGGTCCTTTCCCAGATCTCCTATTCAGACTGTTGGTTACCAGGTGTAATGATAAATGGCTTTATTCTGCTCATGTGCAGGACTTTACTCTTCTGCTTGTCAAACTCCATGAAGTTTCTGCTCACTCAACCTTACAGTTTATCAAAGTCCCTCTAGACTAAGACTGTTTTATTTGTTTTGTCAGTCACTCAATAATAGAGTATTGACTTTGCTCATTTAATGTCTAATTTGTCACGTCTAATTTGTCTGCCTAATTTCTCTAATCCTTTTTGAACCTCTTGATACTCTGTGCCTTCACAATCTCCTCTGGCAACAAGCTCCATCATGTTATTGCTTCACTCATATTGTTTCTACTTTCAATAAAACTGAGAAATTTTGATATTCATAGCAAAGTCTGAACCCTTCTAGGGATTATGAATATTTGCAAAGTTAAAATATATATTTCAGTTTCCTCAAAATCTACTAATCTTTCTTTTCTTTTTTTTTTTTTAATATGTTGTCGTATGTGATCGTCATTAATATTTGAATTCCATGGGGACATGATTCTCCAAATATGAACTGTTCAGCTCTACCGCTTGCCTTTCGTCATTAAGTCCTTAATTCAACATAACACCTAAGCACATCCATCAGCATGTTCATTACATGTTTTCTTGAATAATGATGATGTATGCACTGCTGAATTAGTGTCTAAATGGAGAAACTGCTCATTTCAGAGGAATAGAAATTGTTCAGAGGTGCCTTTACACTGTGAGGAAGAGAGGATGCTTTGTGTCACTTACCCAAGTAGTCAGTTAGTATGTTATTTCAACACGAAGTGATTCATCAGGGAAGGAAAATACAACGTCAGAAATCTTTCCAAAAGGAGTTTCATACTCTGTGTTCTATCACAAGTGTTTTTGTATCATAGAAGGATGTCTTCTATATATACTCTCTAATTTGATTCTTTTTTCTTTAAGTGTGCTCATAAGTTCTCATATACTAATGGACGGTTCGGGTAAAAAAAGGCAACAAAAGAAATGAGTTGAAGGGAAAGGGGAAGATGGGAGTCAGAGGGACATTGACTTCATCATTTTTTCCCAATGTTGTTTTTTAAAAATAAGCCAGCAAGGACAAATTCTTCTCATATTTGAACCCCCAACATCCTTAGAGGGTTCTGAGACATCAGCACAGAAGGAAGTGCAAGGAATGGAAATAAAACATACATATTGAATTGTACTTAATATCTAAACCTGACAGTCCAAGCTTGCTCTTCTTACAATGATAAACCAATCATGTAAATAAAGGATCTAAAAAAAAATGTGTAGAAATAATTTAAGAACTACTTTAAAAAATATTTAAATTTCCATCAATTAAGGGTGGCATGACAGATTTCTTCAATCTTGCTGTAATCAATTCATGAATATACATAGATTTGTTAAATTTTCTAGCAGTATTTAAGGCTGAAACTGTCAAAAGTGCAGGGGTAAAGTACACACTACTGAAAGCCAGTAGAAATATATGTGGTAACAGATTCTTAGAATAATTCAGGCTACAAGAGACCTTTGGTAGTCATGCTTTCTGACCTTCTGATCAGATCAGGGTCTTCTAGACTGGATTGTTAAAAGCCTTATTCTCAGCGACTAAGAACCCACAAATTCTTCGGGTACATTTTTCAGTTTTTGTCTACCTTCCTTGTTAAAAGATGTTGCCTTGTGTCCAAGCCCTTCTCAGAAGCATGTAGAAGGAAAAGGGGGCAATGCAGAAGGGAAATTCTGGTTAGAGATGTCTTCTCTAAACCCTCACATTAGGTGGCTGAAGGCCACAATAAGATCTCACTTCAATTTCTTTTTCCAAGGATGTCTAAAAACAATTTTTTCAGTGTCCGCTTGCTTGTACATCACACACATTTGGACTACCTTCATAAGTCTACTACTGGACTTGTATCAGTATGTAAATATCTGTGCACAACTGAGCACAGTACCGCACACATGCCCATGCCAATTTGGGTAAACATCAGGGAGAATATAGAGAATTAAAACCACAACAAAATCTGTGACAATTTTTTTAAATTGAAAGCAGACACATGTAATAAAGCCCAATTCAAGAACCATACCAGTATAATTTCATATTTAAATAAATATTTGAGATATCAGTATCCTTAATAGGTTTTTGAATGGAGACCTTGATTAGTAATTTTAATTTTTAGTCACAGAAAGAGTCAGAAATTAACCTAGTGCATCTCAGCATTTATTAAATTTAAATGATTGAGTCTTTATTTGCTTTTAACCTAGGGAAACAAAAGCAGGTAATAAAAGTGAAGCATCCTGAAATATATCTGTTTTACATTTTCTTACTCCATTTTCTCCATGCAAAGTCAAAAGAGCATTAAAAAGTAATATTGTGCTGAGCTCACAAATATGCAAACGCCTCTAGATATCTTGTCTCAATAAAGTTTATAGAATGCATTCCCAAAGGTCTGACAACAAACCAGAATAAATCACAAGGCTCATAAAAAGATAATGCATGCCATTTTTTTGCTTACATAAACACAAACAAATACAGCAAGAGGCAGGAGTGACTCTGAGAGGCCTCTTCTATTGAAACTAATTTCTCTTATCATCACATATATTTGTAATGAATTATCACTATCTAAAGCAAAAAAAAAAAATTTTTTTTGTGAAGCTCATGGACATTTGAAAAAAAAATCTACATTCTTGCAAATTTCTATGGGAAACTGTCTTTACTTTTTTTTCCCAATTCAGATTTGCTGTTGAGGATTATATTCTATGGGGACCCCATTCCACAAAAGAAACAGAAAAAAAATTGACAGAAGAAATGGAGGATACTACAGTACAGTAGAAAACCCCCAGCAAAGTCCATTGTTAATTCATAAAGAAATAAAAATATATAGAATGATGTCAGGTAGAGCACAAATATCCCAGGTAAAGGATTTTCAACATCATAAATTGGGGAAGTTGCTTTCCTCTTCTCTAAGCAGGAGCTTTATTCAAGAAGCGAGAGAAGTCAGGTCATGATCCTGGTCAAAAGGAAAACATATATAACCTTTAAGCTTAATTAGCTGAGTTACAGAAGTCTGATAGGAGTTGCTAGAGTATGATTATAGTCTACCTGGCTAGAGATTTATACTTTCTAATTATAGACATTTTTGAATAAATAACACCTAGTCACAGAGTAGCAACACATTTATTTACATACAAACATGCACATACACACTGACAGATTTATTTTGTATTTTCAATGTGGATAGCATCAACTTGGTGTTCCTGGGGCTCTCAGGTTAACATTTCAAAAATTAGAAGGCTTGGGCAGCTTTCTGTAAGCCTTTTTGGTGGTTAAATTGTTTGTAAACAAACCATCATGGTGGGTCAAGATCCCTTATATGTATCTGTGTCACTGGAGCAAAAAATACATACCAACAAGGGGACGGAATTCATTGCAAATAACACTAGCTGCCATAAACCAGGCATTTAGTCTGAGCTCCTCAGCAAGATTCATTGAGCCTCCCTTAGTTACTTGGTTTGAATGAGTAACCTCTTTCATTGAACAGAGAGAGAGAATCTATTTGACTGGCATAGACAAGTTCTCTGACTTTTTGACATCAAAAATAAAGTAAGAAGAATTCAATTTCATTACAAGCTTGAAAAGCTTCATTGCACATTTATAGCATGATTTCCAGAAGTAGTACATGTTGCAAAAAGGCATAAGTGTAAATGTAACTACATTAGCAATGTGAGTAATATATCAGCAATGTGAGTTACCCCATTAATAGTGTGCAATACTGAATGTAAACAAATTTACTGGTAGTGTTGCTGTGTCTGAGATATTCTAAGATTATAAGACAAGGTTTCTAGAAAAAAATACTATCTTCTATTAGATTAACCAATAGTATCATGTAGGTGGAGGCACAGGGATGGAGAGATTATTTTTACATGTTTGGCTCCTTTTTTGATCTGAAATAGCTACAGAGAACCAAAGCTTTGTATTTAATTGATTCATTTTGCATAGAGAAAGATGACCATAACAAGGCATTGTGGTTTTGGAGGCACTCCAAAATTTTGAAAAAAACCCCAATGTAAAAAAATGCTGGAACTATCTAATTTAAAATGAATTTTTAAATTTTATTTTATTTTTACTTGAATTATCTAAACTTCTATGACAAGGCTTACTGGACAAGAGAAAGGCTGTGGATATGGTTTACCTGAACTTCAGTAAAGCAATTGACACCACCTTCCACAGCATTCTCCTGGAGAAGCTGGCTGCTTATTGCTTGAGCAAATGTACTTTTTACTGGGTAAAATCTGGATTGGATGGTTCAGCCCAATGAATACTAGGGGATGGAGTTAATTCCAGTTGGTGGCTGTCTCAAGTAGTGTTATCCAGGGCTCAATATTTGGGCCAGCCTTGTTTAACATCTTCATCAATGACCTGCATGAGGGGATCATGTGCACCCTCAGTAGGTTTGCAGATGACACTGAGCTGGGTAGCAGTGCTGACCTGCTGAAAGTCAGGAAGGCTCTACATAGGGATCTGGACAAGCGGAATTGATGAATTGAGGCCAATCATATGAGGTTCAACAAAGTCAAGTTCTGGGTCCTGCCCTTGCATCAGAACAGTTCCATGCAGTGTTACAGGCTGCAAGAAAAATGGCTGGAAAGCCACCCAGCAGAAAAGGATGTGGGGCTGCTGGTTCACAGTGCCCAGATGAGCCAGCCGTGTGCCCAGGTGGCCAAGAAGGCCAATGGCATCCAGGTCTGTATCAGCAGTGGTGTGGCCAGGAGAACCAGGACAGTTACAATCCTCCTTGTACGTGGCACTGCTGTGGCCGCAGATCAAATTCCATGTTCAGTTTTGGGTCTCTCACTAGAAGAAAGACTGAGGTGCTGGAGTGAGTGCAGAGTAGGGTAACAGAGATGGTGAAGGGTAAAGCACAAGTATGATAGGGAGCAGTTGAGGGAGCTGGTGATGTTTATCCTGGAGAAAAGGAGGCTCAGGAGGCACCCCATTGCCTTCTACAACTACCTGAAAAAATGTCATGGTAAGGGGTAGTTGGTCTCTTTTCACAAATAACGAGAGATAGGACAAGAGAAAGTGGCCTCAAGTTGCACCAGGGAAAGTTGAGATTGGATATTAGGGAAAGTTTCTTCATGGAAAATTTTTTCAAGCACAGAAACAGGATGTCCAGAGCAGTGGTGGAGTCACCATCTATGGAGGTATTGGAAAGACATGTAAATATGGCTCCTAGGGACATGGATTGGTGGTAGTCTTGACAGTGTTCAGTTAATGGTTGGATTAAATGGTCTTAAGGGTCTTTTCTAACCTAAATTATCCTATTCCACAATTCTATGAAAATAACATCTTCTCCTTACATACAAATATTAACTATGAGTCTTTGAGACACACATTAATCAAAGGAATTGGCTGAGACTGAAATGAACTCAATATCTGAGTCATCATTCAGTGGTTCCATGGTCATCATCCAGAGGTCAAACTTGTCATCCCATTACACCTGGATCCAGAAACCAAGATATCTCAGTTTTATTTATTTTCACCTGATCCTGAAACATAAATGTTGTGAATACAAATCTCAAGTGAACATAATAAAAAAGCTTCTATTAATTTTTGCACACCCTAGAAATCATATTTAACTTCAAACATATCAAATTAAAACAAGTGTTTTTGAACTATTGTATCTTTGATTTTGGTTTTTCTTGAGTACACATACTGCTGATACTTAATTTAAAATCTTCTCCCTTGATCTGTGTTAACAATTTCATAAATCAAATGTGTATCTTTGTTGTTTCTTATGATCTCATCTTTCATTTATATCTTGATTTGAGATTCTATACTTATAATGGGTACCAAATAAATGGCCTATTTTTAGTCCATCTGTAAAGTTATCAATCAGTCTTACATTCACTAAGTGAATGGAAAGGGAGTAAAATTGTTAAAGAAGAGTAAAAAAAAATCCATTGCAGGAATCATTTTGTCACATATTAATGTAGGCAGCATAGTCAGAACTAGTTAGACCTAGATTACATGAATGTTTTCCCCCGTCACCATTTTCCATAACTTTGTTGCTATTAAGTATGAATTTTCATGACATGAACTGTATCACCATATTTAATACTAACTATTGTATTTGTAGTTGTATTCATCAAGTTATGAATAGATGGAGAGGGGTTTTTCAGTTATTTTGGTGGTTTTTTTCCTAAGAATAAACCTCTGAGAAAGAACAGTATCTCTAGAATGCTTTTCAATATCTTGCAATATGGCTGGTGTCTTATGACTTCCACTCATATTGTAATAACTGCTGCAAAAGCAAAGCAATGTCAGCCTATTTTGCAGAGTTCCTATCCAATAAGTACTCATGGTCATGCACCGATAATTTGCGTATTGTATGTGAGTTTAAACTTCCTGAAGNTAATAAGTACTCATGGTCATGCAACTTCCATTATCACCAGTAATGGAACAACTACAATGTAAATCAATGTGATGTTTCAGAGCACCAATAATTTGCATATTATATGTGAGTTTAAACTTCCTGAAGGTATTTAAAACTGAATTATAAAAGAAGAAAAGGACACTCTGTACGGCAAGTTGAGGTTCTTCTTTCCATAGCTGCATTGGAAGCAAGAAACTATAACATTCAATTTTTAAGACCTTATGGAATCCTATTATGAAGCATGTCTCATACATCTATATAAATATTAGTATGACATGTGAAGGAGATGTCTATATTTTGTTCCTTTTTAGTTTCTATCCTGCTGTATATCAGTGGCAATGAAGCTCATTGAAATCTTTCCACTGACTTTGGTCTTCTGGTTTATGTTCACAAATATTATGGTCTTGGTCCTACAACTCCGGAGATTCTCATGTGGTCCCTATCCTGTTATCAGCAGGGTCCAGGAACATCTGTGTTGGTTGCATTTAGTTTGGAGTGACTGTGGGCTGAGAGGTCTATAAACAGTAAAATAAAGCTGTCTGTGTATCCTGGTTGAACTGCTTTAACAGTCCCATATAGTTGAAGCCCTTCAGCCATGCAAGTCACAATACACTTATATTGGCATAAATATGCATGTACCAAAATGACCCCTTCCCTTATAACAATGTAAGAAACACCGTCACAAAATGCTGCTGTAACTCCATAACTTGCCTATTTCAGAGGCTGGATCAAAATGCAGGCATTGTCGGTCAAAAATCACACTTATAAATCACACTAATTGTGTAAGTGCAGGGAGCTGAGATTAGATTTTTGTCTCCGGATAAGAAACCAAAGTTACTAATTTGTGTTCAGCTTGTACTCTGGGGCCACTTAAATTGTTCCTACAGTCCAAAGCCTGCATCTCCGTTTCTCTCAAGATTTTAGCTACAAAGAATGGATGTCCTCCAAAGAACACACACAAATTCCATAAAAGAAATAGAATATTTCAAGTCATGGTCACCTCTCTGCTTACTATCTCTTCCTCTTAGTTACTCAAATGTGGCTGTGTGTGGGGACTAAATTAACAGAAAAGGCTCACTAAAGATGCTGCAAGACAACCCAACATTTGCAACCTGTCTTTAGCCCATGTATGGTATGAACATCTCCTTCAAGAGACCACAAACCAAGTAATAACAAAGATCATATCATTATAAAGGAAGAAAAGCCTCTGACTCGTTTCTTCAATAACATTTTATAAGACAACACAATTAGAGTCCTCTAAATAGCTGTTCGTTGATTACTCTGCTCTCAGGGTTTATCATTCCTGTCCCTTCCCTAAAAGACACTCAGTCCGTAGTTGATGAGGAACACGGGCGACTGCTGAGGGACAGGAACAACCTGACTATTTTCCCAGTCTCTGCTACAATTTCCTTTCACTTTCTAGACTTATAGGCATGTAGGACCATGCCTCCCACTGATGGATTACTGGCAGGTTTGATTATATAAATAGCACTCTGCAATTCAACTGAGTTGCAGGCAACAATGAAGGATTTGCTGGAGATGTATTCTTTCTTTGCAGTCCCATTTATCAATGTACAGTTTCTCACTTGCCATTTATCATCTGCTTTTCTGTGCTTCCCTCGACATCTGGAGGATTTGTAGTCTGCTAAGTGGAGCAAGGCCTTGTCTTGAATACCTTACCATCCCTGTCTAGGCAACATACTCCTGATTTTTCCCCAGTTTAACTTTTTTTAAATAAACTTGACAGGTTCAATATATCCTCACTGCAAAGAATATATAGAGAGGAGTAGTAAGCAATAGAGAACAAACTAAAAAGCTACAGCTGCAGGAAAAAAGAGTAAGACAGAGAGAAATGCACCTCTAATGCATGCATGCATTTATAATAACAAGCAGTTGTGATAATTGCATGTCTTTTAACTCAAGAGGACCATAAAATAGCTTGATGGAGTATACGTATGAGTGCCAAGTGGAAAGCAGGTCTCCTGTTTTGCAAGTACTTTCAGGATTTAGAGATATAAAATGTAAAAAAGTTCCTTGCTCTCATTAGTTACGAAAGCAGTTATGCGTCCTGGCGTATTTGAAATATCTCACTGCCTTACAGATGCTCCAGTACTGAATATCTGGGAAATAAGGAGGAAAAAACAATAAAATAAAATAAAATAAAATAAAATAAAATAAAATAAAATAAAATAAAATAAAATAAAATAAAATAAAATAAAATAAAGAGGAAAAATTGGGGGGGGGGAAATGGTAAAACAATAAGAAAGAACCCTTTCAAAGAAATTGAGTTAATAAATCACTTAAAAATTTGAAAGCATTTTGTTTTGATAGTGACCTTTCAAAGTTTCTTTTATTTTCATTTTCAAATGTCAAAACAGGGCATTTTGACAATTTCAAACCATGATATATTTTCTTTAAAATTGAAATGTGGCATTTTTCACAACCAGTTCCTTTTTTGCAAATGGTGTCACTTCTGAAGAAAATCATTGTTTTCAGTGTTGAGGAGGGAAAACAAAAGATAAAGAATTTCTGGAAGATTACGATATTCTTTACCAGTAAAGCACGTGCTTGGTCAAACAGGGGCTACTTGTCCAGTTCCAGAAACCAAAAAGTCAAGGCCCCATGTGAGTTATAACCTTTAGGGCTTTACCTGATTGCCCAGCTTTAGTAGCACCTTAGGCAAGAAAGGTATGACTGAGCTGGGAACTGCTCTCCCTGTGTCCAGTACCTGGACTGGCCAAATCCCTGACCTGGCCACCAGGTGGAGGAATGATACAGAAGAAAGTGTTTTCCCTTTGTAATAGCTACCGTGTGCATTGACATTTATCTGAATGACTTCAGAGTCTTGTCTGCAGTCAATGTACCAAAAGTTGGCAAAAGTCTAATAGCTTGTCTTGCACGGCATTTTCATGGAAAGGCTGTATGGCACTGTTGGCTGAAAGGCTGGGGTGAGGCTTAGGAAAGATGAGCTCATTTTGTGGCTGTTGCAGACTGATATGGTGTTAGGGGAACATCTTGGGACAGTTTCACAGAGGATCTTGCTGTGTTGCTGGTGCTGCACCTGAGCTCAGCAGGGCTTTCACAGAGTCAAGTTCATGTAGCTAAACCACACTGGGGAAATGAGCTGACTCCTAGGCAGTAGAGTCCTCTTATATCACAGCTCCTTCTGTGTTTTTTTGGCATCTCCAGACTTTTTGCAATACTTGTCACGATTTTTTATACACCTCATACATTTATCATTGGATGTATCCTTATCCTGTACCTCTATGCCTCAAAAAATCTCACATATGGGACTGTAGCAACATCAATCTCATGGATCAGATTTAGGTATTATTGAGTCTTTTTGCAGTTAACAAGTTTTAACTGAAGCATCTGCCTTGCCTATTAGCTGCTTCCTTCTTCCAATTTCCGCATTAAAGTTAAAATAGATAATATTTTGAGATCTCTGTCCATCACTCAACCTCTCTATTTTGAGTTTTGTAATGCTGACTGTCATACCAGTATTTGATCTCATTGCACACCAAATTAATAAAAGCCAGTGTCCCAATGGGCTGTGAGGAGGAACAACTTGACAGAGTAGAGTCTTAAATGGTGACGTTTATGACAACTCCATCCAAACTGATAGAAATGTGACGGTTTTCCTCAGCATCCAAGATTTCCATCCCCACAAAAGGAAATCCCACATCTGTCACCCTATTTTCTTTTCTTCAGAGAGTCCCTATACCTTTTCAATATATGCATTACGCTACAATTTTTATATGTATTTTAAAGTATATGCAAATTCTTTCAAAATATTCTAATGAGACTGAAGTACTCCATTAAAAAGCAGGAAAAACCTGTAATAGCAGCAGAAAACACAGAAATGGTTAAGCTAAAAGAATTTCTTGCCTCTACAGTAACACATTTGACAGTTTCCTAAAGGGATTTTCTATCGATGGACAGTGGATTAATCTCAAAGCAACTGGCAAGGTTGTCTTTGAAATATTGCCATTCATGGGTTCTGATAAGAAAATTACAAAAGACAAATAAAATAAACATAAATAGTTGCAGTGGAAAGCTTTCTGTGAGCTGCTTCTGTCTTTCTTAATCAACTAAGAATAGGCTGTGATTACAGTAATCATTATGCAATTAATCACTATAATTACTTTTTATTGGAATAATAGTTTATAAAGCAACTAACATATTTTCTGTTCTTGCTTGAATGGAAGACATTAAGTACTTGTCTAGAAGTTACTAAAATTATGTCCTTGCAATTTATTTTTCTTCTTGTCATCTCATTAAGATTTAGGTGTTTCTTTAATGTAAAAATAAGAGTGTAAGTTTATAAACGTCTTATACACAGACAATATTCACATGAAGCAGGGATATACTAGTTCTTCAGCAGTAACAGGATGCTATTTTTGTGTACTTAGCATGCCATATGTTTCTATATGGTATGTGCTTACATGTAGGTATCTATAGTATGGTCATGACTATAGGTGGGTTTGCATCCATGAAAAAAAAATCAACAACAACAAATTAACTATTTAAAAACAATTTCTCACTGTGAGATTCCTGGAATTATCTTTTTGTGACTTCAGGCTGAGAGCAGCTCTCAGCATCTGAAGACTGGGTTGTGTTTGTAGCTTCTTATAAGCTTGACCAGGGGACTCGGCCCTTAAAAATACTTCTCACTTTATTTCAATGTAATGAAGGCAAGAAAAGATATATATATATATGCTTCATATAGGACTACAGTTAGGAACATTTTATACCTTTATCCCTAGTTCTGCATCAAGGCTGTAGTGAGAGCTGTACAGGCTGGATTGGGGGTGTATTTAGTGTTCCTCCTTTATATCACCTCTTCTCTCTTGGGAACTCCTCACAGTCCCGAAACACCCTCTCCCACTCTTTCTGCCACACCTCCCCCTAAGCCCCATAAATCTCCCAGGAGAGTCACCCAGGAGTACCCTATCTAATCTAGCCCATTAGCCTTCCTGCCTTACGCTGTTCTAGCTCACAGCCCAGGATGTTTTGACTATTTCAAAGATCTTAATAAAGTCTTTCTTACAGAGTCTTTGCACATCCGTGGACAGGTACAATCCTTTTCTGCCTATTTATATTTCTGTTTTATACCACCTTTACTGTGGACACATCCCAGACAAATATGTGCACACACACACAGCGGATTGTTTTGCTCTATAAAATACAGCCAAGAAAATATAGCAGATACATGGAATTGTGTAATTAAGAAAAAAAACATGTTCAAGTAAGCAACCAGTAAGCAATGCATGGCTGGATCCACTGATAAACAATCTTGGCCTAGACCTGTCTAGACAATGTCAAGACTTCCAAAATGCTGAAGCATTTTCATGTAGTTTTATGTTTCTTTGAAACGTTTTATGTTACTTTGAATGATGCCTGGACCCCAAACTTCTGCAATACATGCTGTCTGACTACGGCAGGCAAGCTGTCAGCATAAGAACTTAAACACACACATCCCTCTTCATGATCACAATCATTGCACAATGAAGAACTCCAAATCTATGCCTAACCCTGGCTTGTTAGCGTGCATGAAACCGTGCATCTAACAGTTAATGTGTTAGACTTAACAAACTCCAAATCTGCAATTGTCTATCCCAGTATACATCTGTACAGCTATATATACCAATATTTCTCAGTCAGTTTCAAACACTGATTCTATTCAACAATTTTCAAATGTGAAAGAAGTAAAAAATGCAGAAAGTATTTTACACCAACACTTTCTTGTTAAATCATTAGTCTGAAATGTTGATGTAGGGCATGGATTTAGTTGCTGAGAAATTACCCAATTTAAAATCAACCTCACCCCACCCACCTTTTAGAGATGGATCAGCAGTCGCTATTTTTGTTTACCCAGAAGGTAAAAATGCTTTTAAAAATGCTGATTCTCTTCTGATGTTGAACACTGTCGATCTACTACTAACAGGCAAACTCAGTGAAATGGTCATTAACTAACAATTTCTCCCCATTCTTCCATCTTTTCAAGTGGCAGCTCTGAGTGGCAGCCCAGGGGAAATGCTCTTAAATAGCATTTCCAGCCAGTGTGGGACCCTGCTGGTACATTGCAAAGAAGGAGTGAACAAACATAACTCAAGTTTACCTTGCAGTAGAATTTTGCAGGTGATTGCTGGAGGATTTAGGCATCTAAGGGACTTAAACTTGGCGTAAAGATACTTGTGCAAACATTGACACATTCCTACAGAACAGTTTTGTTTGAACAGATTAGTATTTTATGACCTCTCAAAAATTTATTATTGTCCTAAGGGAAGTAAAAATACTTTGTGTACACTAGGGTTTTAATAGAAAAAAATTAACATGTCCTAATAGCAGAAGTTTTCTCTGTGGATATCCGCAACACAGTTGGTGGTACAAGAGCTTTGGGTGAAGACATGTCAGTAACTTCTTTTTTCTTTTTCATTTGTTAAGAACTTTTTTCATAGAAGCATAGAATTTACTGAGTTGAATTGGACTCACAGGTATCATCAAGTCCAACTCTTGGCCCTTCACAGGATCGCCCCAAGAATCACACCATGAGCCTGAGAGTGTTGTCCAAACATCTCCTGAACTCTGTTAGGCTTGGTGCTTGAACACTTCCCTGGGGAGCCTGCTCCAGCGTCCAGTCACCCTCTGGTTAAAGAACCTTTTCTTAATATCCAACCCAAACTTCCCCTGACACAGCTTCAAGCCATTCCCTGGGGGAATCCTCTCAAAAAGTTCATCTCTGAGATTTGGAGAGTGGTTTTTTTTGTTTTAATGAGTGAAGAAAACTTTAGAAATTTTACGTCCCATTAATCATATGTACTGTGGGTTTTGAGGCTATTTTGGACCCATTGTTTGCTTGTTTCTTTTAAAATAAATATAACTTGTCTTTGTTCTTTTAATTCCAAAATAAAATAAACGTTTTTGAAATGGCTACTTCTTTATTATCAGTGTTCATACAATATTTCACGAATTCACAAAGAATTTAAGTAGCTTTAAAACTATTTTTTTCAATCATTTTTGGCAAGGCATATGGGTCAATTTTAGCCAAGTAGGATGACTAATTTCCTGCTCTAGTCTTTAAGCTGCTTCCTAAGCAGTTGCAAGGACACAGAGTTCCTGGGATGTTTGATATGTAAAAACAAAATGTGTCTCCATTTTGTTTTCTGCCAATTAGACTGACAACTTTTAAAATTAGTTATATCTGTAAAGGGGCATTTTTAATAGTCATGATATCAATTTCCTTAGCTTATCACATGTAATATCTCTTAGAAAAAAAGTTTAGGTAATTTTAAATTGTCACTAAGCTTGTTCATGTTTTATATAACATTATTATCTGAGTTTGACAATTTCAGGCACATCATTTACTGTTTTACCCAAAAACATATTTTTGGGTGAAGTGGGCTAAACAGCACATGTTGGTTTCACTGAGAGCAACTGAGGAACTTCCTTTTGGCTGCACTAGCAACAAGGTTTTTGTCACAAAGTTTTAAGGGTTTATTGTGTCAGCACTGCAGCACAACAACACAGGTTTGCCCAGTTTGGGGTATTACCCCTGCCTATCCCTGAGGCATTGGCCGCTCACCCCTCTCTGCTGGGCACCTGCATCCCTACAATGGAAAACAAATGAGCTTGTTCTGCAGCAGTGGGAACAGCGTCCTGTTTTCAGAACAAAGCATGGAACAGTCATCCCTGTTGCACCCCTTTAGAGAAGCCCTTTGTTACCTAGTGCCTCCCACTGAGGGTGGAAGCTGTTGCTGGAGTGAATTTAGAGCTGAAAATCACATTTTCCATTGAAAATACAGCTGATATGCCTAACCAGCAGGGAAGTGTTATACCTGTTTCTATCTCTGTTTTGTGTTTCATCAGACCAAAGATTCACCACTCTGATGCAGTAAAATTTGGGAATTTATCTTCCATGTGACAAAGCAAGAATGCATTTTGCCTTTGAGCCATGTAGGTGAACACCTGTTCACTTTGGGTTTTGGCTTTGAACCAGTGATAAACCTCAAAATACTCTCACTCAAAAAGCATCCAGCTCCACCTGGTTTGGACATAAACCCCAGAACTTTGTCTCAGATTAAGCTAAAACATATTTAATTGAACTGTTTGAAGAGCTTCTGTTTTCCTTTTTTTAAGTTTGGGTTGATTGGTAACAGAACCCAGTTCCATTAAGTTTGCATGACTTCTGGCTGTGCCTTAAGTGAATTTTTCAAAGGTAAAATAATAATATTTTTCTGATATCCAATCTGAACTGAAAAAAAAACAAAACCAAAACAAACCAAAACAAACCTAAAACAAACAAACAAGGCAAAAACCCCCAAACAACAACAACAGAAAAAAGCCCAAACAACTCTGTGGTTTTGTTTCGGTTGGTTGGTTGTTTGGTTGTTTTTTTTTTTTAATTTGTGGAAACTTAATTAGTCCTTGCAGAGCACCAAAGGAAAACAATTCCTTTAAAAATGTTTTGGGGTATGGTTCAGCCATTATGAGCCGGTATTTAGGAACAGAAATAACATGCCTGGAAATTACAGACATGAGTCCCTGCACACCAACAAGATAAGAGGAAATATGAGATATGTCTTTGGCTGGAACTTCTTACACAAATATGCACCCTGGATTTTTGAAGGTTTTCTGTAACATTTTCTTTCTGCTCAATTGACACCTGCTGATGAAAGGGATCTCTGAGTGATGATCTCAGATTTCTTCATATCAGAACAAAACTGACAGTCTTTGAGACTAGGGCAGAGAAGACACAGTTTTTCTGCACAGCTGAGCCATGCAGAAGGATGACTTTGAAAAAAAGAAATAGGGAAAATAGAGTGAAATTAGGAAGGGCTGAGCATGACCTATTTGCAGTGCTATAAACTCCTAAAACCTTGAAGGTACCTAAAATATTTGATATTCGTGCCATTATATCAAAAGGTTTGGACCTCCTTCAAGTATTAACATTTGTCATTTTAAATTGCTTTTTTGCCAGCACGAATAATAAAGATATTGAAATTTCCTCCGAAAGTGCTTATCTCATCAAGAGTAAAATTATAGTATATGAAATACTAATTACAGTATTATGAAGAAAGGTGAACTTTCAGGTGACATTTTATCTATTAGTAGAATACCGATGTTCTCCTTTCTTAAAGCATGGTGGTTTCAGCTATTTTTTCATTGGCATCTCTTTTATAAAAAGGTATATAAAAATGATTTATTAAAATCTTCTTAAGAATCCATGATTCCACAGAAGCAGCTGAGTTTTAATCACACCTGAATCAGAGTTCATCAGTATGCACTGAGAAATTCTTCATGATGTCTAGCCAGTAGGATAGTATGAGACACTCACCCTAGAGCTATAGAGAATTGTGTTACTGAAAAAAACAGTATTTAATTTATTTTTTATTTTATTTTATTTTTCATTCTATTTTATTTTATTCTTTAATTTCTTTTTATTTTATGTCATTTTATTTTATTTTGAAATACATATTATGAAATTCTGTTGGAATAAATTTGGAAATTTTTTTTTTTTTTGGTGGTTTGCTCCTATTCTCAGGGAATGATCTGATTTAAATGGTGCACAAAATTATTCCAATCTTTGTTAAGATCAGGTACCACCCTCTTTGAAATGTGATTATCATTGGCTGACATCTTCATCCAAATATTTATCTTGTTTTCTATTCAAAGAAAATCAATTTATAGGAAAACTACACTATTTTTACTTGCAGAACCTTTTCTCATTTCTTTAGTGCATTTTTGTCTTTGCTCTGTGTTTGTTCTTGCAGTCTTTGTCAAAGCCTGTCAGACTTTGACTGAAAAAATATTACTACAAAATTACTACAAAATATTAAATAACTTTGTATAAATTTTGGATATCTAAGGAAAGCCATTTCATTATATTTCAGTTGTACACAGTTCAGTTATGACCTGCTTTGGCCTGGCTGAAAAATAACATTTTAAAAAAGTCTTAATAAATATTTTATCTGAAAAAATTATCTTCTCTTTCCACTCAAATAACAGTTTATTCAAACAGAGGAGTTTACTTACTTTTTTAATATATATTTGGGGTTTTTTTCTTTTCTGTGTACAAAGGCAAGCCTCAAATATCCTGTGTTCACTGTGTTAAATTCCAGCTAGATACCTAGCAGAGATTTATTAAATCAGTCACAAGGTTTTGCTTTAGTGGTTGAGAGCAAAAAGGTACAATCTATTCAGCGACAAATACCCAAAGAAACCCCAAACAAACCATAATCAGTTCATTTTTCTCACTAAAAATCTTTTATTCCCTTGCATATATTCTGACATTTTGCATATGTTCTGACATTTTCCAAAATTTTACTCTGTGTTCAGACATTCCCGGAGTTGAGTAGGCAGATATTTTGGGGTGCAGATCTCTTACTTGTGGCATTTATTTCATTGCATATCCCATGACTGCTAGAGTTCAATTGCGTCTGAACAGGAAAGTACAGGACAGAACCGTTCAATGCACCTTTTAACTGGGCTAATTATCTACTGCCAAGGGATAAAATGACACACAGAATAGCAATAAGAAACCATTAATTGATAAGCATTTTTGTTAATGAGTTAAACAATTTATTTTAGTAGCTACGATAGGGGTTGCTTGCCTTTACCTGTCTGTTTCTTTCAAAGATGTGGCCAGTTGTGTGTGTATGAGAATATAAGCAAGTAAGGAACACCTATAAAAGCTGATTTCTAAGTCTTGTTCCTGCAAACTTGATATGTTAGACTCTTACTAATTTCTCTGGGTGGGCTGTGCCTGTCCCAGCTGCAAGCCTCAACCTGTGGATAAATCAGATGCTCTAAATTCCTCAGCTAAGGAGGAAGAATAGGAATCATGTACATGTATAGGAATAATCTGCAAGCTGCTAATCATCATTCTACTGTAGTTCATCTCCACTTTTAGCACCTGTTATTAAAAAGGAAATATACTTCACTAAAACATTAGTTTCATTGACAGGAGTGGGAGAATAAAGAGTGATGATCATGAACCTGTCATATTCCCAGAGTTTGACCACACCACCATCCTCCAAATCCCTACACTGGCCTTATGATCATGATCAGCTCCCTCTGATTGATGTTAGGCAGGTGAAACAGGTTCTTGTGCTGCAAGAGGACCTCCTGTTAAATACAGAAACACTTCTAATAGCTCTGTAAATCAAGTGTCCTAAGATAATAGTTTTTATCTACAGATCTGAAAGTTGTTTACGGTAGGCGAAGTACTCAAAAATACACAGTCTTATTTCTCTGAGTAACCTGTAGCCAATAGTTAAATCTTAATAAGGCATTTTCCCAGAATCCATTTGCTGTAAAGAAATGGCTATCTCGGGCAATAAATACAGACCCTGAATTCTTCACCAGTTAAGCAGAGTGTTTTCAGAGAACATATGTGTTAAAGGAGTGAGAAATATTCACTGTTGTTCTAATGAATGGTGACTTTGTATATATTTAAGTAAAAAAAGCAATGTTATTGACACTTACATTTATGCCTTTCTGCAGACATTTGAACCTGCAGACAACTCACTAGGTGATGTTTTCATGCATCAGATTGGCATTTTTTCAGCTATTGAACATATTACTATTACACAATTTGTCTTACTGTGACTTTGAATTGTGTCCATCTGCACATATTTAAAATGAAACATGGTCAATTGATTAAGTGGAGGAGAGATTGATTTTTAGACTAAAGTGTGATGAAAATTAGCCATTTGACTTTCAAAAATTTCAACCTCAAATATTGTTGACATCTCTAACTTCATGAAATCCATACTTTCTAAGTGCAAACCCTTCAGTGGTTATAACGGCTGTAAAAAAAGAGGTTTTCCTCAATCATATTTTGTTTCCTCCATTTATCCTCTTTCTCTGCCTGTCTGGATGTCTTTGGCCTGTGGTATCTCAGTGTACAGTGTTGCGATTTAGAAAAGGTATTCCTCAATTTAGTGTTCCCACTTAAACACCTCAGACCACATGCTGTTCTCTCATTCCTCCCCTTCCTCTGTGGCAGGATGGACAGGACAATTGGAGGCACAAAAAGGTAAAGATTGTGCCTTGAGCTAAGAACAATTTGCTAGATACAACCGTGAAATAAGAAAACATTGAAAACAACAATACTAAAAACAGAGGGTACAAGAGAGGAAAACGATTCAGATGTGATTGGCCACCATGTGGAACCCAAGCCACCCAACCACACACACCCTGACAAACACTAGAAAAACCTGAAGAAACCCCATTCCCCTGAACATAGCCCAAGACAGCATTGAATAATCCCAGAGTCCTGTCCATGCCCTCCTGGATGCTGCAAAAGTTAACCATGTCCTGGCCAGAATCAGGACATAGAGTTTGGAGGGATTGGTAACTACTATTCCAAATAAGATTTCCCTTCCAAAAATCTGCCTTAGCAATAGTTTCCCAGTGAGCAAAAAGTGGTCTTTTTTCCGTTTGGTGTCCATTCTACTCAACACATGGAGTAGTTTGAAAAATTATGTTTTTGCTATTTTGCTAGTAGTCTTTGGAAAACAATTGCAAATAAAAACATAAAACTGCTGAAATATTATTTTGTATAAAAGATTATCTGTAGAAGTAAAACAAGAATTGATGCTTTCAAACATGAATATATTATCTGATCATCCTTCCTCCTTATCATTACTTCCAAGACGTCTCCTTTATTACAATGAATATTTTTTAATAGAACAAGACATTGTGAAATTTTCTTTTATTTTTCCTTAGAGGTGTAGAAACTTTTGCCTTTACCAAAGAGATGTTTTTAAAAAAAGTACATTAAGAAGCATCATTTTGTGAATATATAGTAGGAATTATTTGTTCATAGCAATCTCGAAGCACATGTGAAAAGCTGTAAAAAGAAAAGAAGAAGCATGTAATTTTTTTCAGTTTGTGGTAAGAGGACCCACATATATGGAAGAGAGAACTCTCATTTAGAAGAGAGAACCTATTATCTGTCCCATATAAAAATACCATAAAAGAGAATTTCCTACTCCAAAAAGTGTAAAGAGAATAGACGTGAAAAGTATAAAGAAGAAAATAGAGGACTTAGACAAAGAGTCTTTCAAATGTTCAGATTATAGTTTTTATTTTAAAATATGAATAAATTGCCAACTTTTATAGAAATCTTTCTTTATTATGAGGATGTACAAGATTGTGTATAAACGCCTTGATCCTCAGAGAGCAAACATTCAGGGTAACATGAGAACTTTTCGAGTCTCTGAACAGTCAGGTTTCCTCAAGGAAAATAAAGATCTCTCAGGAATTAGAAAGCAGTTTGTGATCAAGTTTCCCAAAATAAGGATTGTGTTGTCTGACTGCATTTTTCAAGGCTTCAGGGTTGTTTGTGTGCAGAACATACAAGGACATGTAGTGACAGGACAAGGGGGAATGGCTTCAAAGTGAAAGAAGTAGATTTAGATTGTATATGAGGAAGAAAAGCTTTACTTTGCAGGTGCTGAGGCACTGAACATGTTGCTCAGAGAAGATGTAGATGCCCCACCCTGGAAGTGTTCAAGGCCAGGTTGGATGGAGCTTTGAGCAACCTGGTCTAATGGAAGGTGTCCCTGCTCATGGCAGGGATGTTGGAACTAGATGATCTTTAAAGTCTTTTCCAATCCAAACCATTCTATGATTCTATGATTTTATGGACACTAAGATATACAGAGACTACACTCTTAACCTCACTGTTCCTAACACCATCATCCAAAGCATCCACCGGTTGTAAAAAGTGTGAGAAGCAGAGAAAAACAGTGTTTTGATAGATTGCCTTTCACTGTGTAAAACCCACACAACAATATGTATTGCACTTTGAGGACAACACCAGCTAATGTCATGCTTATGCAGCTGAGTGCAGGGCTATGCTCTCTGGGTATGACTATTCACTCAGAGCTGTATTAGGAAAAAACACTTGCAATCAGGTATACAATATGTTTGACACCTCAGCAAAGCATGAAAAAAGAGAACCTGGCAGGATGATACTCAGTGGAGGATTTACAAAACAACATACCAGAAACTCACAAATTAAAACAAAGTCCTGGGATAATGTTGGACTGTGCAGAACTCAGGAAGACAGGTATGTGATTTCTTTCAGCTTTCAATGAGCAACTTAAGTGTGAGCTTAACTCTAATCATGCAGTCCCATTTGCCTTCAGTGGGAGTATTCATATGCTTAAATTTAAGCTAAATATCTGGTACAATCGGGACACATTTACATCTTTAAGTAGAAGAAGCAGTGTGGGTGATGGACTAAGTAATTTCTGAATCTCAGGAAGGAATATATATAAAATTAGAAATACAAAGAAAAAATGAGTAAGTGGTGTATTAGAGTGGTAAATGTTTGCCTCTAAATTGTTAGCAAACTCGAGCCATTAACACCGCCACACGTTTCCAAAAAGGCAGTGTGGACAGTTACTGTTAATGCATATATTATAAGCATCTCTAATATGAACAGACATAAATGCCCTCAATATTCAAAAACAACAACCCACAAACAAACGTTCAAAATTATTATGTGGCCATGCATGTATAATTTTCTCATGTCTCACTGTTAGCAGCAATTTTCTTCCTTTGATCCCTGCTCAGTAAGCTTGTATGTGAGTCTCAGAGTTCAGGGATGATGGGAGAGAGGAACAAACACACTGAGGAAGTTTCATGTATCACTGTGTTTCTGCCATGCTCCACATACACTCCTTCTATTATGACCCCATCCCCTGGAAATACTGAAGAGGAAACCCCTCCTTCTGTCTTACACTCTGAGGGACAGAAGACAGAGACGAAAGAGTCTATAAGGCCAAGATAGCAGAGGAACAGTAAGGTTCATATAACTAGCACAAGCCATAGGGAAGCACCTACTCAAATGATTTAAAGTATCTTCCATGTGCCTCTCTGATCTTATTCATCCCACATTTTAAACAACTTTACTGAAAAGCATCTGACAGCACAAGAAAGTGTATTTTAGTTCACCTTTCCGAGAGAGATCAGTATTTTCAAGCAGCTTTTTATGATTTTTATGCTCTTGAAGCAGCAGAAGGGCTTGCTTCATTCAGATGTATTTTCAAGAACTAGTTATTGCCCAGGCTTGTTTGGGCAGCTAAAGGGGAGGATTCAGTAGCTATTTTCACTAGTCAAACTCTTCCTAGTCCTCTACCCCCCAAATAAATCTTAGTTAGTTGCAAGGGTTTGAACTCAGCCTCTCAAGCTGACATATTGAATGAGCAGTCTTTACCAAGCTCAGGTCATAGAATCATAGAATCATAGAACCACAGAATCATAGAATCATAGAGTAAGATGGGTTGGAAAAGACCTCTGAGATCATCAAGTCCAACCCTCAATCCACTACCACCGCACTATGGCACTCAGTGCCACATCCAGTCTTTTCTTGAACACCTCCAGGGACAGAGAATCCACCACCTCCCTCAGCAGCCCATTCCAGTGCCTGATTACTCTCCCTGTAAAGAACTTCTTCCTGATATCTAACCTAAACCTCCCCTGGCAGAGCTTGAGACCGTGCTCTCTTGTCCTACTGCTGGTTACCTGGGAGAAGAGACCAACCCCCACCTGGCTACAACCTCCTTTCAGGTAGTTGTAGAGAGTGATGAGGTCACCCCTGAGCCTCCTCTTCTCCAGGCTAAACAGCCCCAGCTCCCTCAGCCTCTCCTCGTAGGGCTTGTGCTCAAGTCCCTTCACCAGCCTGGTCACAGATGTAGGCGCAAGACAGCAGATCTCAGCAAGGATTAAATCTCTCAGCATAGTCAGATTCCTGCTGCAATAAATTTAACCCATATTCAATTATTTATGGGCAAACAGGCTCATACCTACAGATAATATGAGAAACTGAGTATAAATGCATTTTTGTGGACACATATGCAGTTCATTGACTGAATGTAGATTTTCAATTGTAATTTATTGAGATTTTTGTGAATATTTGGCCTATCAGCTTTGAAAACTAATTTTTCATTTAAGTTTGCAGTGTTCAAATATGATGCTGTTAGTTCTTCCTTCCACTACATCACAAAAAATCACTGATAAAAGTTATATTCATAAATTTTTTGTCTTAAGGAACTGGAAGGAAAAATTATATACGTGGGCCATTTACCTATACATAATCACTAAAGGTCATCTCTTCCGTTTTCCATTTTCTTGGTTTATCACAGCACAAGCATTTCTGTGTGTGCAAGCACACAGGAAGGGTAACGAGGAATGATAACACCAAATGTATAGTTTTTGACTTTATTTACCTCTGCATCCCACAAGTATTCTGTGAAGAAATGTGCATACGTAATTGTTTGTATTTCTTTACAAAATCTATGACATTTTGCACTTACGAGATAGTTCTCATCTATGCTTAGTCACAAGCAAAAAAGTGCAGAAAGGGAAAATATAAAAAGGAAAAAGACACCAGATAACAGATTTTTTTTTTTTTCTAGATGCTGGAGTATTAGGAATTTCTTTAATTTAAAGGCTATGTCATGAAGCACAGGCAGACATATAAAACCAAAAAAGTTGCAACAAAAAGTGTTCTGAATCTATCACTTTTGTGTTACACTCATCACCATGTTATGAGGGTGCCAAGTCTGCACACAGTCTCACTGAAGGCACAAATAGGTAGTGTAAGCAATATCCTATAGGAAAACCATTCTCCTCAAACCACTGTCTGAGCGAATGTAAAAAATATGCCCTTGTGTTTCTGGGCAGTAATAGAAGTGCCAGAATCAATTATCTCTAAGAGCTCTTGGGCAGTAGGAACAGACATGTCTGACAAAGCAAGGGTTGCTTGCCATGCCATTAATTGAGTCTAAGATATGTAGCACAGATAACAGCTCCCTCTAACTGCAGGATTCGCTTCTCCTCTGGTCCTTTAAGGGGCAAGCCCATTACTAGAGATGAAGAACCAGGAATTACAAACCCAGATTGAATATTCCATATATACAAGGCAAGTTATTTTTAAATTTTTACTTACTGACATCATGCATAGACATGCACTTGGGATACAGGATGAAAGAGAAGTGACAGGACATGAGGTAGAGCTGCAGCTGCTGCTGCAAAATGTGGGAGATCTGTGTAAGGTGGTTGTTTTGAGGGCTGCTCTATATATCCACCCTGCTAAGCCACATATCTCTGTATTGAACAATTCATAAGCTGCCTCCCAATATCATCTGTGGGATGTAGGGTGCCTTCAACTTCTGCTGGCTTTTCCAAACATAGATCTCCATCAGTAGCTCCTCAACAAGAAAGCCAGATATGGCACCCAAGACTGCTAAGAGTTTGTACCCTAACTCATTCTTCTCAGGAATAGTTTTGGAAGGGAAGGAAACAACATTTTCCACAAGAGGTGATTTGTTTGGTGCTTTTGGTTTTGTTTTCTGAGGGTATTTTTTAAGCTTAAACTCCCTTGTTAAAGAAGCCTCATAATATAACAAATTTAAACAACTGAAGGAGAAAAATGTCTTTTTGCAGTTATATGAATAGACTAATGGGGTATTTTATCAAGCTTGTATCTCTTTTCCTTTTTCCTTGTTCTATTAATTGACATTCAAATAAAATGAATTTTCTTTATGACTCAGAGGAATACTCAGATCTTACAAATTAATAATTAAGTTTTGGTGTGGTATTTCAGTGATTATCAAGAGGACCATTAGTCACTGATAAACTTGCTCAAGACAGATGATAAACCCTGTTGTCAATCATTTTGCTGACAATTGAAGCAATATGGAAAAGAGTCTTGCTTTGGGCACCTCAACACATCTGTTGTACCTGATCCACCTCAAATGTGATCAGAAATGTGCCTAAGCATCCACATCAGTGGAACTGATATTTTAGCATCCGGGTGTTTGCAAAACTTTGGCATCCAAGAGGGTAGGAAAATCCTTTAATTTGTGTCGGAATCCTATGGAAATCAAAAATTGCCATCAAAAAACACCTGAGGTCATACTTACACACATTGTAAATATAAAATGCTTATTAAGGAAAATGTCTTCCCTGAAAGACTTGTTGAACACTGGAGCAGGCTGCTTAGGAAGTGGTGGAGTGGCCACACCTGGAGGTATTCAAAAGACATGGAACTTGGGGGCAGCACACCTCACTCCTCTGTTGATCACCTTCTCTCTCCTGCACTGTAGACTTGCAATACAGAGATGAGGCAGGGAGGTACAAAAACTCATTGAAGAGGTGGCTATACTGAGTGAAAATAACATTATATCTAGAACAAGCAACAGCTGCATTTGCTCAGATTTATTTTTTTTTCACAATAATGTGTAGCCAAAAAGGGTCACCTTGAATTCACTATTTTTCTGAGACAGAAGGAATTAAGGTTCAATATCAGGGGTCTTTTTGACCAGCTGAAGCCGAATGGGAAGTCTGTTTCATTCCTGCTCAAACTGAATCTTATTCAATGAGGAATGCAAAGCCCTAGAGCCAGAATCTCAATCATACAGGGAGGGAGTTAAGGAGGGCACAATTTTACCATGCTGAGATATGTTATCAATGCCACTGCATATGAGACTAAAGAAGCTGCTCAGAACTAGAAGGTATTGGAAAAAGGTCCAGTGAAGCTTACCACTGTTAATATTTCCCAGTTTACAGAGGTAGTGGCCAGGATAAATTCAGCTCATGATGTGATTAAATTTTCACGATGTCTCAAGTCTAAGTCATAATATCAGATTATGCAGTAGTTAAACGAAGTTTCAGACAGAAGCCAGTTTTCACAGATTTTCTATTTTAATGTAAAAAAATAATTATTTTATCTATGTCATAGCAGTTCGGATTTGGAAAAAAATTAAAATAAGGAAATTATTAACTTCTGAATTTAACAACTAAATAACCTATGAATCTGAGGTAACCTTCCAAGGGACCTGTACTTTAACTAACTTTAGAATTACATTAAAAATTAGAGAAACACAATGTTTTGATAACTACTGTAGTATTCGCCTATTATTCTTATTGTTTATTTAATGGTCAGTTACAGAACTGGATCAAGGTTATCCCAAACAATCAACAGATGCTTTATATGTCTAAGGTTGTATGCATTGCTGTATCATTCAGCATTAATTTTGAAACTGTAATTTGGTTAAACATCAAAAAGTTTAAGTTTAGTAAGCAGAAGATCTACAGACTCAGTGCTTAAAGAAACTTTAATCTGATTCTGTAACCCCATCCTAGCATGTCAGCTATAGCTAAAAAGCTTGTATAAATAAGATCGTATCTAACATGTTCCCCATCTGTGTGAAACATCTATCGCCCCTTTCTGTATCCTTAATATCTTTTCTGACTTTCCATCAAGTTTATCAGAACATCTGATTGTCAATTATTCTTTGCTGTTCGATATTGTTTGCTTCAGAAATCTCTGAAGGAAAATGGTGACATTATGCCACGTCTACAGCGGCCTGCCTGATCCCAAAAATATTGTATTCATTGTTCAGACATTGCAGAGTGACTCTATCAAATGCTCAATTCAGCATAGCTCAAAGTGCATGGTAAGGGTGAAATGACCTAGACTTACTAAATTCCTATCCTTTTGGAAACCAGAAATGCAAGCAGATATGCAAGATCCTTTAATACTTTTCCTTCTGAGACTAGCAGTCAAAAAAGAGTCGTATAAGCCAAGGTTTTTCCATGTTAGTCATATGTATTAGGTCCTTTCTTTAACAATTTTATTTCTACTGATGACTCTTATATTTAAAACTACAAGTTGTGTGAAATTTTATTTTTAAAAAGTACCTTAACTCTCCTATTTTCTTTGCAAGTTAAGCACATACTGAAGTGTTTCAAAAATCTTATTATTTTTGAGTATCAACTCAAAGTTGAGAATGGATTTAACCACTCTGGACATAAGATAATCTTCAGTATTAAAGGCATAGAAAGAAATGGAGACATTTAAGATTTGGTCTTTGTATCAGAAGTATTGTTTCTGGGATGGACACATAAAGGCCTACTGTTTGTTAAGACTACCATGTCCTAAAAGGAAAAAAACCCCAAACAATCAAACAAAAACCAAACCAAACCAGACCAACAAAACAAAAAAAAAACAAACAAAAACACAATAAGCAAACTGCTCCAACAGATCCAACAGATCTGTTTTCCAACCTGTACATGGAATTTAAAACATCAGATGACTGTGAAAATCTCAATGTATTTACAGCTACTTTTTTCATAATTGTCTTTTGCACCCAGCTTAATACAATTCCACTGATGAGACTCTTTGGTGAAGAACTGCTTCCTAAGTTAAAAGCCTTTAGAGTTATTGAACCTGAAAAGCTATCTTAGAGACACTAATATTTGAAAAAGTTCTCTCACAGCATAAGAATCAAAAATATATTTATATACACATCTAAAACTAATATTTTTTGCAATATGTAACCCTTTGCTCATGAACTTCTCAGTGCTCCTACTGAAAGTAAATTACATGTACTTAGAGAAAATATTTCTACTTTTTCTGAAAACTACTGTGATCATGTTGAAATACCAACTGGCTAATGAAGTCGATGAGAACATGCAAATGAATTCTGATTTAGCTCCTGCTATCTGTATCTGGTGTGTCCCACCACATTACCATTTCCTTGACCTCCAACATTAATATGATGTGACAACTCTTAATACCAAGTGAAATGACACGATGTAATATGACAACAATGTAAAATAATACACTGCTTTCAGACTGGGTTTTTTACTCTTCATTTCCAAGGGGCTCTACATAAGTTTAGAAAAAACAAAGGGATGAGACGGCAGTATACCACAACTGTTCTGAATGCCTAAGAAATAATTCAGTCTACCATCTTAACAATGTGTTTTCAGGCAGCTCAGATTAAATATTCCTTAGTAAGTAAGAGTTATGTAACCTAATTAATGCAATAGCTTGCATATAGCTCCAATGTAGCTTGAGCACATTAAGTTAACTAGAAATTTAACTTGAAGAGATTTTCTTGAGTTTGAGTGGGCAAAGGTTGTACGACCTGAGACACTTTCTTAATTCAAAATTTCTCAGTCATCAAACATCATTGCAATTAAGCTTTAGACTGTCAGGTACCAAGTTATTTGTACTTTCTACCTCCATGACAAGCGTCTCTTCTATTATTTTGTCATCACAAGGGGTTACACAAGAGGATTGGTCTCCGTCCCAGAGCTGCGATACACTATCAAATGACCTTCTTGGACCTCTTTTGTTGTCCCAGTTAAAATTACTTAGTACAAAAATTCAGGTAGTAATGTGCATAAATGAGGGCTGCTTAATATATATACATACTTCTGTGTTAATTCCACTTGCTCTCTAAGGTGTTTTGGCAGACCAGGCTGTCTTTCTCAAGGGATTAAGGTAGATCTCACTGAGAGCAAAAGAAGCTTTAGATCTGAGCTTATTCTGTTGAATTGTCTTGGAGCAAAAACATACAGACATGCATAGCCTTGCAATAAAGCGTGAGTTTGAATAACAAATGGTTTTGAAAAACCTCATGATCTTAATTCACATAAAGATGTATCAAGTTATCCACCACACATTACAACTCTTTGCCATGAGCTTGGAAGGATATATGGCTCTCCTCAGGACTAATGGATGCACTGAAACAAACCTCTGGTTTTTTTGCATTGTAAAATCTTTGTTTCCTCTTGGAAGCACAACAGTTTTGACCTCTCCAGTAAATAGGATTAAAGTTCTTAGTACCTTGCAGGCATTTGTTAGTTATTACTCACAGCATCCTGCTAGGAAGATAAGAAATTGCTGTTGCTTCATTTTATATCTTGGTAAAAAAATAAAAGCACAGAAAAGCTGAGGTATTTACCATGCCTTTTGTCTGTGTCTCACCTAACACCGGGGGCTCTGGACAGCAGGTACTGAAGTTATGTGATTATATTGTATTTGAAGTAAATACAGAAAAACATTCTCTATAAAAGACCAAAAAGAGTAAAGGACTTTTTCATCTTAAATATGTCTTTTTTATTAATATTCTTAATATTTATTCCATTGTTTTCTTTCTTAAAGTAAATAGGAATATATTTTATGAACTGTGAGGAAAATCTGAAGTTTAAACTTGGAAAATAAACATCATAAATGTGCTTGCAATGCTTTGAGCAGTGCTTAAGCTACTAAATATTAGAAGCAGTGTTAATGTTTCTCTGCCATTGCACAGCAGCTGAAAGTGTCTTTATTTTTTATTAGGAAATTTTCAATTTATTTTTTTTTCCCTGAGAGATTACTTGGGTTTCTACAATCATTTATAAAATCCACTCTTCCACTTTGAAATTAGACAAACATACCTGTCACTGCTGCCTGCTAACACTGATGCTTGATTCTGAACAGACTCCCTTCTTGCCCTTTACTAGAACCTAAATACATCTGATCAAACTTCTGATAAGAAACATGAGATTCTGAAGAAGGGATATGAAAACATATGTTCTGGTTTCAGCTGGGATAGAGTTAATTTTCTTTTTAAGTAGCTGTTACAATACTGTGGGGTTTGGATTTAGTATGAGATCATGGCTTGGCTTCACAAAAGAAGATTTCGAAGGGCTGGCTATACCCACACTTGCTACAGGCACACTGATGGCTGCAAAGGCCAATGAGAGATAGACAAGTCCGGTTGCAAAAGGCACAGCGGAATGACTCCCCAGATGGTAATGACAGGACATGATTCTTTCTGTGTTGTCTTTTCTCCTCAAGAGTGATCTTGCATGAGATCTCAAAGGAGGCAGCAGCATTATAGATAATGTGTCTCCAGGCCTCCTGATTGGAGGCCAGAATAGACCAATGGTGATGATCAATATGGCCAAGGCTGAGATGTTGTTTCAGGGAGTCCTTGTATCTCCTTTTNATCAGAGTAAAACAGCTCACAGATAAGATGATTTAGGGTCTTGGTGTGGGCCTTCAGTTACCTCAAGTTGAATAGGCTACTGTTGGTATGATATTGGATGTAGGTACTGTTTTCTTCATCAAGATCTGCCACGGCCCTTTGGAGCATCATACTGAAGAGGAGTGTGGATAGAGTTGGTGCAAGAACATAACCTTGTTTTATTTAGTATGAGAACAGTGTTGATAACTCACCAATATTTTAGTTGTGCTAACTCTAAATTCAGTTTCCCGTGCACAGCTGCGCAAGAAACCAGGAGGGAGCATAGCCAGGACAGCTGACCTGAACTGACCAAAGGGATATTCCAAACCACAGAACATTGTGCTCAGTATATAAACTGGGGGGAGTTGGCCAGTTGCTGCTAGGGATGGGGTAGACACTTATCAGCAGACAGTGAGCAATGGTATTGTGCATCACTTGTCTCTCTTGGGGTTTATTTCTCTGTTTTGTTTTTTTTTTGTTGTTGTTGTTGTTGTTGTTCACCTATGTGTTGTATTATTATCATGTTGTTTCATTATTATACTGCAATTATTAGTATTATTATTTTTTATCTAATTTTAAACTTTTCTTAACTCTTGATTTTACCTTTTTTTCCCATTCTCCTCCTCATCCTATCAGGATTGGGGGTAGAGAAAGTGGCTCTGTGGTACATAGTTTCCATCTGGGGTTAAACCATGACAACATAAAAAGGAGAAATAATGCAGAAACATCCTTCCTCTTGTGATATGGAACATCTTTTTCTTCCTGTCAGATGGCTACACATCTGTCATAGACTATTTGATACCCCTGCATTCATCACATACTGTGTCTTAGATCAAATGCCAAGCAGTTCACATCATTTCAATTCATCACAAAGCCAAACATGTCTTTGCATTGGGACCAGGAACTAGAGGGTAAACAAATGCAACGAAATATAGTGAAGTCTTTGACACTACTGCTGTTTTGTGCTCCAGGAGCAGCCAGGGGCTTCACAAGTTTCTTGGTGTGGAAAACTTTCAAAGGAAACTTTACCCAGCTACAGAAAAACCCTAGTACCTGTGGTTATGTGAAGATGCTTTTGTCTTTTCATTCATTTACTATTTCCTTATAGCTTGCTTATAGCTCAGGTATCTCTGGGACAAACACTAAGTTACCCCCTAAATTCTGCTGGAATTCCATATTGATGGGATTACCTAGAGTCTCTGAATCTGCATTTTGGATAGACAGGTTTTACAGTTAGTCACACTGTGACTGCTTTTTTAACCATTATACAAGTGTTTTACACTACTATTTTTTTCTTTGAATTCAATCATCATTGGCAGGAAAAGATAAGAAATTAGCATCTGTTGCCAGGTGAGATTAGAGCAGTAGTATTTTAAAGGTCAATAATATTCATAAAAGGGGTCAGACTTTTGAAATGAGCCAGGGTGCAGCTAGTGCTCCATAATCCTAACATGAAATGGCATTCCCATCTTCTTCTCTCCCACAAAGAGAATGGGGTATTTATGGGTCTCTGTCCCTGTGAAGGGATTCTGTGGAGCTCATTTGAGGCATTACATAACACAAAGCCAGATATTGCTTGATAATGAGCAAGGGGAAAGGGAGCAGAGGGCACAATGTGCAGGGAGGAGACTTGTAGCCAATTTATTTTTTTTTTTAATTGTCTAAATTCCACTGTTTCTAAACCTCGCTGTTCTATATTAGGAAGAAATTCTTCACAGAGAGAGGGGTCAGGCACTGGAATAGGCTGCCCAGGGAGGGGGCGGATTCTCCATCCCTGGAAGTATTCAAGAAAAGACTGGATGTGGCACTTAGTGCCATAGTTTAGTAACTGCCATGGTAGTGGATCAAGGGTTGGACTTGATGATCTCAGAGGTCCTTTCCAACCCATCTTATTCTATGATTCTATGATTCTACTATTTTTTAGGAGAACATGTAGCAGACAGAACTGTATCTGACTTAAGGTCTTCCCATACAGTACTTTAACCCTCCTTTGTCTCAGACATGAAAATCTGCACACATGTAGGTAAGGTGGGCCCGGAGATGTAGCAGCTGGATTTAGTCTGTTTCTCCTGAAATGCTTTAAATCACCCTCAACAAGAACAACCAAAAAAAGGGCAAAAAAACCAGAACTCCACACCTATTAGGTGTTTTCAAGTGGTCTGAAAAAATGTGAAGTATGTAAATACCACTGTTATTACCAATGTCTGATGTTTATATCCATTGTTTATACAACAAAATGTTCATAGGCTTTTAAAATTGCCTGTACTGGGAGCCATTCCTTTGCAAGGTCATTCTATCATCACATCATCTACTTTTATCCATATGAAAGTTAGTAATTGAAGGTAATTATCTACAGCCAGCGCAGAGAATGTAACACCTCCACAGGCAATCCATCCTACATATCTCAGATATCTGTCTTTGAAAGGAATTAATTGCTCAGTACTGATGCCTGTATCTCTTCATTACATTCACGAAGAATTTTAATAATTTGGTTATTTTAGCTGCCCAAAATTTTTTTTAACCAAAGTTAAGAGGAATAAATATCCTTTGAGGATGTTTGTCTTTCAAGGAGAAATTGAGATTCCACCCAACCTATATGATCTCTAATGATTATCAAAAGTCCTTAGCATCCTCTGTGGAATTTGCCTTGTAGAAAGCCACATCCATTTGGGCCACTGAAGGCTATAAGCTTCAGAGGGAGCCTTGTTGAAAATAGCCTTCAGAATCTACAAGGAGAGGGGGATGGATTCATGCATGACTACATGGATGCTAAAGGCTGTTAAAAAATGAAACACCTAATTGAGACTGGAGGCTTTAAGGGTTTAATGGGAATAAACAGACACCCAGAAATAGTGCAGCAATTGGAACATGCCAAATTTTGAAGGTTTCTTTGATGTGTGATAGAAAGCAATCTGAACCAGCATGAGAGTCTGAATCAAACAGCGTAAACCCTATCATAACCCGCTGGGGCCAGCATTCTTCTTGCTTGATAAAAGGTTTCTCAAGGCATTAAGTTAAGTCCACGGGGGGTGGGAACATAAACACAAACAAAAGCCACTGAAACGTAAACTCGAGTTTTCCCTTCCATCTTGACTCTCTTCCTTCTCCCCAGCATGAATTTGTCACGAGGTGCTTAGCATCTTTATGTGTGTCAAAACAAAACAAAACAAAACAAAAAAGAAGAAGAAGAAGAGGAAGAAATATATGCCAGATATCTTGGGAAGTTTCTAGGGTGTAGAACTTGTTAAGGTAATATTTCATCTACTTGTAGCAAACTTGGACACAAATGTTTTTAAATGGGAACAATCTCCTACATAAACACCATGGTTTTGCTCGCATCAGTGTAACTCAGGTTCACATTCGCTGACAAAGCAAAGGTTGTAGCCCATATACAGCAGGTTGGAGCTGAGGTGGAGGGAAGTTCATCCATCCCCCTGCACAAACCTGGCATGTTCATCCAGATCAATGCATTCTATTGCCAAGAGGTGTCTTTCCGCGTGGTTCTTTCCAGAAATGCAACTTTTGTCACACAAAATGTTGAGTTGTATCAGATGCAGCTGACACTCTGCACACAAAGATGATAGCTCAAATGGAAAGCTTTAGCTGCTGAATGTAGCTTCAGAACAGCTCAGCTTTAAAGGCTTGAGATTATATAAAGCCTCTCTGTTTAGAGCCTTTAGGGAAAGAATACCAGACAAGTTAGATCACTATGAAAAATGATCACTGGAGACTACAAAATATAATAAGGTATATAAATAAGTGTCACACAAAACTGCCATAGAACAATAACAAAGCTTGCAACATTCTTCCACATAATGGTTTTATGGAAACATGGCAACATTACACAAAGCTTGGAGTACAATATGAACTCCTACAGCCTCTGAAATGTGGTAAACTGTAGGGTGCAGGAGCCCATAGCGCATCAAAAGCAAATGTTTAGTGGTATTTTAAATGTTATGACTATACAGAAGGAGATATCTGCAATATAATCTTTTTCAGAATTCTTTATGCATGGTAGAATAGACAGGAACTCTGATCCTGTCCTCTAAATCCAGCTGAGATTGAACAAATGCTGGTGAGGGCAGCAGTTAAGGGAAATAGTTTGCAAAGGCAGAGCTTAAGATATCATTGAGGTCTGCACTGCTCTTATTGCCAGTGCACTTCTTATTGCTAATCATGTGAGAGTGATATGGGCATGCATTTAATGTGTTAAGATTTCCATTCAACATAGTTGTTCTTTTACAACTAACAGATAACCATAATTGTTTTAATTTAGTTTCTGATTAGATTTTTTCTCACACATTTTTGAAAATTTGTTTTTTAACACATATATCTCAGGACTGAAGAAAGAAAATTCAGATTAATGAAAACTATTCAACAGGCAAGAAAAGGAAAAAAAACACAAAAGGATATATCTTTGGAAAAACAAAACAAAAGGAAACATCTTTGAGAAAATATTTCTTTTATTGCCTTGAAACAAACTTTGTCTGTCATAGGTCCTCTTATTAGCCAGCTGTTTTGTTAACTGAAATATTGATCAAGCCTGTCACACTTTCTTTGTCTGTCAGAAACAAGAGAAGGTGCTGACCCTTTGCAGGAAACTGCAGTGACAGGTCTGTAATTTGATAATCTCTTGTTCAGGAAAGATTTCACTTTGTTCCCTGATGTAAACTCAGGCTACTTAGTTTCCTTTGATTTTTTTTTTTTTTTTTTTTTTTTTTTTTTTTTTTAGAGTGTCAAGCTTAGCTTTCTCAAAACTTTAGAGTTAGATAAAGAAACACAATATTATTATTTCTTTTGCAGAATGTACTTTATAGATTTTGTCTCTCTTTAGCTGAGGTGACTACACTTATTGATGAGAGACTATTTATCTTTTTTCTCCAATTTCTTATCATATGAGAAGAATGTCTACAGAAAAACCCTGACAGATTGTTTTTTTACAGACTGGAATTATAACTTGGCAACAATTCCTAAGCCTTTCTTAGTGCTGCGTCTCAAAGGGTCATGGAATCATATGGTTTGGGTTGGAAGAGATATTAAAGATCATCTCATTTCAACTAGAATTGGGTATTTCCCATCTTGAAGTGGTTGGGAAGCTTAAAAAGTACCTCCCATGGGGTTTTTAGATATCCATGAGACCCTGATTCAGGTTCCTGTTTCTCAAGAACTTTAGACTTACAGATTGCTGATTTATGCAGCTTCTCTACCAGCACTTGGAAATCTTTGGGAATAGAACTATGCATCACGCAGAGTAGAAAAGCTTCTCTCTCAAATTTTTGAATAGTCAAATAACTAAATTAGGCAATCCTCCTGTAATTATTTTGTACCATTAAATGTTCTACCCATCAGAATTTAATTGTTGTGATTAACAATAGAAGTATTCTTTCTCTTCTTTCTGTGTCACTGAAATGATCTTCTGTATGCCATTACTTGGCATCGTTAACTGAATTGAAGATTGTGTGTCTTCATTTGATGAACAAGGCTGTCACCTTCCCCGGATTTTTCTTTATTTTTAGTCTGATCAAAAGTCATAAAATATTTTTCCCTGAAGTTGAATTACAGCAGTCATTCTCAGAGGTTACATATTCCTGAACCTCTACTTCTACAACAAATTTCAGTTGTCTCTCAGATGAGCTATATGTAAACCAATTGGCTGCAAATAGATTTGATGTTGAGCCATGTTATTATCATAGCCCAAAACCGAAGAGGATATTAGCCCTAAAACTGAAGAGGATATTCGTTTGTCATTACACTGTTTGGTGTCTCATCATGAGGAAAAATTTCAAAACAGTGTAAGAGAACATTTCACCCAAATTGTGTCACATCTGGTGGAGTGGAGGTGCAGTTTTTTACAATCCTGTGCCAATCTTGAGATGCTGCTGCTTTTCAGGAACTCAGGTTGTTTGAGTTTGGAGTTCCCACCTTGTCACTAATGACTTGATTCTCTCCTTAGATTATCTGAGACCCATTTTGTTGCACTCCAGCCTTCAGAGTTTAAGCACCAACAAGGCTAATTATTTCCCCCTAAAATAAGGTGAAGTGTGAAATCCATTTTACTTAAAGTAGGACCCATGTATAATTAGGTAAGTAGGCTGATCAAGGATTCTTTCTATGTGCACTCAGTAAAGAGAAGCTACTTAGGAAAACATCCTAACCTGAGTATTTGTTATGATGAGCATGACCAGACCAGCTGGGGATGCTTCTGTTTTCCTACTGACCATAGGCGGGACTTGAATCATGCCTAGCTTTAAAGAGCTAAGCTTTGATAAGGCAAATTCAGACTTACAGACAAATATTTCCTTATTCAATTTAAGAGACATCAAAATAACATTTTTCACATCTAGGAAATCTGTAATTCCATGGCAACCTCCTCTGCCAGAATCGTGGATTGACATCTCGTCTGTCTGTCTGATGTATACCCCATTGCAGTAGTTTGTTATTGGCTCTGTAGTATCTTGAGAAGCAGTTTAAAACTGCTTTCATTCACAGTGAAGTAAAGCAGGTGTAACTCAGTGAACTGAGAAACAACTCTTTATGTAAGAGCAGAATTAGGTCTTTTTAAAAACAAGCGACTACTACGACAGGTGTATCAGGCATGTCACGTATATATCCTCTTAAAGACATGAAGGAACAGCTTAAGGAGAAAAGGAAAAAGTAGAAGTGTGTCACATAAGAAGTTTGCCAAGAATATTATATGCATGTTTCAGTAACTGTTTCTTTTTATTTCCTTTTTCAGTTAGGTAAAATAATTTTTAATATTTTTGAGCTTATTGCATATTAAGAGCCTTTCTTTTAAGAAGTTAAGGGTCAGACTGAAACCTCCAAATATACAGAGGATCACTGCTTACAGCTAGATATGGCAAGGCATGCTGAAGTTGAACTTTTTTAAGGTGATACAATGTGATGATATCCTGATCCTGGTCATCTGTTGTAGCTACCAGACAACTCATAATAGCATTGAATTCATTCTTCCCCTATGTCAGTGAAATATTTTCCTTCTCCTTTACTTGAAATAAGCTTCATTTTTTGTGAAGATTTATTCCTGAATATGGCCGCAACCACAGAGAATAATTTTGTAACCCAAGTTTTGCATATGAGACATCCCTCAGTTACTGCTACTTCAGCTCTTCTTTAATATTTTTTAATTGAAAGCTCCCTTTCTCCTGAACACAGCGCAGTGCCTCAATGCAGTGTTTCAGAGGAGTTTTAGCAACCATGGTGGTGCAATACTGTATTCCTTTGACTATTTTTTAAAGTAGTTAAAGAGGCATAGAGACCAGCAAGAAAGATTTAGTGGATACAGTTTTCCAACAAAAAGAATAAAATAAAATAAAAATGGATGGGATTAGTTCAAAACAAACTCAGTGCGTGTAGAAAAGCATAATTGTAGAAGCTTTTGTTTATATTTATCTGTGTCTATCTTTTTATTGATCTGTACTAATTACCTTTCACTCAATATGCACTTCTGAAGTTCAGCTGGACACAAATTTTAAATAACTGAGTATTGATTCAGAATCTGGTCTGAATTTCTCCATCTGGGAGGCCAGGGTGATTTATGAAACAGGAAATGTAGAAACTTACCTGAGCCTTTTGAAACTGAGAATTGTCTCTTTGATGCTGAGCTAGAAATGTCCTAGAAAAACCACTTCTGAGAGGCTTTCTGTATTAGTTTAGTTTAAAGGGTCTGGAAGCATCTGGTCATATAGTATCACTTTGAAAATTAGTTCATTTATTAAAAATAATAATTTTTAAAAATTTTATTTTTTTATCTCTCCTGCATGTTCCCTTTAGATTTTATTTTTGCCCCAAGATTAGTTCATTATTGTGCTTTAAAACCATTGCCTCCTCTCCTATGTGTTGCAGGGAAAGAAAACCCTGCTCAATTCACATGGTTTAAATCAAATCAGTATCAAGAAGGATGTCAATTCATCAATGACACGTCAGTATGTTACAATCAGTGAGCTATACAGTCAACATCAATTCACAAATAAAACAAACCACAACACTTGACACTTGCAAAATGCTAATGAACACCTACACATTTTGATACATCTTCCCGTAACTATTTCCCAAAAGTTGCAATCACACCCACATGTACCATGCATGCACAGAGTTAAAGAATCATAGAATGACAGAATTGTTCAGGTTGAAAAGGTTATTGAGTCAAGACATTAACACAACATTTCCAAGTCCACCAGTAAACCATGTCCCTAAAGCAATACATCTCACTAAGTGTCTTTTAAACACCTTCACAAATGGTGACTCCAGCAACATCACTGGGTTGAGTGCACAAAATTTCTCCCAGGACAGGGGCATTACAAGCACACATCCCTTTTCTCAGAGCTGTTTCCCTCATTTTCACACCCCTCCTGTTGGAGATGCCTCTACCCCTGCATGTACCCACACCAGTACCGTCAGTCCCTTAATTCCCACCTCCATGCACTGAGACCCACTGGCTGTGGGTCTCTCCTTGCTGTCCCTGCGCTGCAAGGTAGGAAACAAACTCTTGTCCTTACCTTGCCCTTATCTTTCAATTTTTTTATTGAGTTGTAGGCAGCATGATCGACTTTCACAACCCATCTTGCAGACATTTGTGCACACTAGTTGACTCTTCCGCCACTATGTGTTGCAGCATCATACACGGCCTTGGGAATCCCACTAAGTGCTTGGCTGGGTTATTTTATGGCAGTGAGTCACTCATGAGCATTACTGATTATTTATTTACTTTTTCATCTTTTTTAGGTACAATCAAAGAAAATACACAACACTTTGTTAAAATTCCCTGAAATTCCCTCCAGCATCACCCCTTGACACCTCAGTTTACAGAAAATGTCTTGGTTTAGTAAAAAGGGAAAAAATCTTTAAAAAAACATATTTATTTTAATATGAGAATTTTTGAATTGCTTTTTCCTTTTGCTTCCTGCTTGGCTTGATATCTTCATTCATTTTCAGCTATTAAACACAAGAAAACGTCCAAACAATTTTTTGAAGGAAGAGCTTAATAAACACCAGCTGGACTCCAATGAAGCTTTATTTTGATTTTAATAAATATCCATTTTGGACATCCCTGCAAATGTCATGGACTACAATAATGCTTATGTTCTTTCGGCTTAAAATAAGATGCACTGATCTGAAAAACAGAAATACTGTGGTTGGTAGAGTCTATGCTATACTTCTGTGCTCTGTGTTGTGGTCACCATCACTAGAATATCTGAGTGTTTAGCAGCTAATTGATCGGTAAAGTTCTGTTCCACATAAGATAATTTTTATGTGCAGTTAATTGTCACTAATTCAATTTATTATGGAAAGTTTTAATCGAACCAAGAAACCTCTTGCTGTTGTCAGTCAAAAACTAGTTTGATCCAGTGCTGATGTTTTCTGAAAGCTTAGTCAACCCTTTCATCTCCAATGCAAGGATTTTTTTTTCTGCCTGCTCTGTGACTTATGCTTAAATACTCAGAAATTATTCCAGCAGTTACTGAGGCACCTACAAGGAGAATCTCTAAGGTATTGCAGCCTGATGTATGAATTGCTTTGATGAGAAGAGTTCACCAACAGCCAAAGGAACAAAAGATATGTTTATAGCTCATCTTGATACATGGGGGAGGTCAGTAACCAGCTGAGACTGTACATTATTTTCTTCCATTCAGCAATATATTCAATGAAAAACAGCAGTGCAATGTAGAGATGAAAAATGCACATGTCACCATAACTGCACTCTTCTGTGGAAAAGTGAGGAAAAGATTCTTAGGTGCTGCAAGAGCAAGAAGATAGGATGACTAATACGATACTTACAGAAAGGTATGTGTTGCAATGGTAGGAAAGTGTTTGTGCTACAGAAAAAGTTTTCAAAACACCTCACATGCAAATACAAACTTGATCAGGAGCATAGTCTGGGGCACAAAAGGTCTATTTGGAATGTCTAGAAAATGAGAAATTTTTCTCAAAGCAAGAGACCAATCTATGATTGCTCTTTTTAAATACACTGGATGGAGAAATATCAGAGAAGAAAAAGAACTAGAAGCACAAGGTACAATAGTCATAAACTGTCCATAACTATGGTTTGATCAGCAACTATGAAGAAAACCTAAGTACCAGAACACATCTAGATCCAGAAGAGTAGGGGAGAAATAACCTCTGAGCCAGTTTTAGGATGTAGCTGGTATTCAGTAAAGGAATCCTGTGAGATAGTGTTCCAAGAACTGGATTCAGTGACTAAAGAGATTTCTCTCTGTTGTGTATTCCTAAACTTTTCTTCCAAATTTGCACTGAATGAAAGCCAAATATTTCAGCTTCATCTCTTGCTAGTAACTTTCTCTACAGGAAGACAATGTGGAGGACAGGTTCATATGAGTCTCTTGTGTGTGACAGCTTTTATTTGCCTTCCTTGTATTTTTTGGGATCTACTGAGATCAAAAATGTATGAATTATCACACTCACAGCTTCAACATGCCTCGCTGCCCATCTTTTGCATTTCCAGGCACTAGATATCAAGCGAGACATGTAACATAAGCAATAGAGTGGATGAAAATATAAGGGAAGGACTTTAAGACATAAGTCCCACCTTTTAACCCAGTCTTCTACAATTTTGGGGCCTTCCAAGATGTACAGACTATTAGAAACTTACAATCCCAAGACTTCCACTTTTATTCATGTACATTTTTGTATTGCACTCTTTTCTGCTGAGCTGGGGGTTACTTTCCCCACTTTCAAGTGCCTATTTTAACACTCAATTCAAGCTATTCCTCTTTTCCTCTCTGTCCTCATTTTAAGTTTAAATGCTGAAATTTATATGCAATTACCACCTAATTGCCTTTACTTGTTATAAACCTTTTTCCCACCCACTTTCCTTCATCTCTTGTTATTATTCTTGTTTGAGACAGAGGTGATGTCTTTTTCATAATTTCTGAAGAGAACCTCACAAAGATAGAACACTATATAAATAGTTATTAATGAGGATGAAAAGGCAAAGTAAAATTCTGCAAAATAATTCTATATTTTAGAGCACACTGGGATCATCTTTCTCAGTCATCTAGAAAAACTTATTCTCTACGGACCTTTGTGGAGAAAAAGAAGAAAAACAGGCATTAGATCTGCTTCTCTCAAATACAAAGTTCCAAATTCTGCTTATTACTATGTTTACCGACTTCCTTCCTTGGTCACTTCATACCAGATTTACCCGCCTAGATGGTTGATTATCTAATAGAAAATCACATCAGCTCCAGGAGCATTTATGTGATATTTATGTATATATTAAAAATGAAATCTCCAAATCATACAAGACATGTAGAATAATTTTTGATTTGCTTCTGCACTCAGCCAGCATACTGCAAATAACATAATCACATTGAACAACATCTCTAAGCCTCCAATAAATTCAGCTCATGGAAGAGAAAGTGCACTAATAGATTATTTTTCTTCACAGATTCATTCACTATGGAACAAAGAAATGCACAATGAATAGAATTCCTTCTTAAGGGGCTGTGGGATTCTTCTATATATCTAGCAAATTTACTATAGGTATCCAACTTATATGAAGATGGAGCTTTACTAGGAAAATTTTTTGGCAGCGTCTTAGGTTTTCAGTGTTTCTCTGAATTTTTATTATTGAGTAAGAATTTTATTTAACCTTTAATTTTTCCTAAGTTACATCTACTTATACCAACATTTCTCAAATATTGATCAAACAACTCTTTTTAGTTATGAGCCATTACAGTTATATGCTTATCTGTTTTGCATATAAGTTGGCAAGTATTATCTAGCAACCCTATACTTTACTGATACTCTTTCCACTTAGGACTATTTAATGCTTCTTTTTTTCCACCCTTTGTACACATGAATAACTTCTGAAAAATCCAATTCCTCTTCAAGTTTTTATCTTTTTTTTTTTCTTTTCTTTTCTTTATTAGGAAAGATATTTTAATCCTACTTTGGGGTCTTCTTCCAAGCACTAACACTGCTGCATCAGTTCACAGACACTACGGAAACAAGAGCTAAGCATTTCTATGATGATTTGCTCTATAATGAGCTATCAGCAGAATCAGACATAGAATTGAAAGAAATCTTATCCTTAGTTTCCTCATTTCATGTGTTATTTTTTTGTAAAGTATTGAGTATACACAATTCTTGTGTTTATCAACAACAGCATCTAGTTTTGAGCAGTTATTAAAATGTAAACTTCTCCTCAAACATATCATCTGCCACTCTGTAAAACTATGCCAGCCTCTTTACTGACATCTCAAAAGATATTCAATGATAATTCAATGGATGCATCACAAGGTTATTATTTTTAATTTTAGAGTAAGTATAGGGAAAAAACATGTTAGTTTTACTTTGAAAAGGGCCACTCACTCCAAGAGGCTGAAAATTACTATTTTATTTTTTTAATAGATCAGAAAGAATCACAGGGGAAGAAAGGACACAAAGCATAACTATGGTGTTCTTAAAATTCTCTGAGAGAAATCCACTGCTGTTTCTCAGCTGTTCTTAAAGAACAGTGCAAACCCAATCACTCACACTTACCATCTCAGGACCGTGATCCCTCCAGTGCTACAGAATTGCTGAACTGCTACAAATTCACAGCAAACCAAGTCAGCACTTCAAACCCTTGAAGTTCACTGGTCTCTTCATAGACCAACGCTTGTGAAATGTTCAATTTAATAACAGTGACTGATTATGTGCCATTATGGCATCTTATACTCCAGGAAAATGCAAATACTCAAGTCCCACATGGTAGTGAAGAGAGTATGAAAGGTAGGGCTACTAAGAAATGTAACATAATTGAATGCCCTTTAAAAGACAGAACTGCTTATAACATTACTTAGGCAGTAATTTTGATTCAAATAATGTCACTAACATTATTTAAAATCCTTTTAGATAAGAACACCCACCCCCGCACACATCTCTTTATCAACTGACACCTGTCAAGAAGAAACTGTGGGGGGAAGGACTGTTCTTTAAAAGGAATTTGAATAATGTTAATACATTGCTCAACAGTATTTGGCAGACACTTTTCTTCCTAGCAGCTCTCTTCTTTGATCCCCATGTGTTCATGTAATACCCTTGAAGGAGAACAAGAAAAATATCTAATATTCCTGTTGAAGTTAATAATTTCATTTTATTTTAAGAGAAAGAGAAGAAGTAGTAAAATCATGTTTAATTATTTAACTTTCCTGAAAAATACAACTGTATGAATAATACAATGCATTATCTATTGCAAAAATGGTGTATTTAGAATCAGAATTATAGAATTGATCAGATTGGAAAGGATCCTTAATATCATCAAGTACAACTATTAACCCAGCAATGTCAAGTCTACCACTAAACCATATCCATTCCACATCTGCATGTTTTTTAAATCTTTTAAATCTTATTTAGGGGTTTCAGGTCAACTGGAACATACAGGCAGATGTTACACTACCTTCTAGACACTGTCCTTACATGCTCCCTATGTTGCACAAGTTGCAATACAGCTCTGTTGGTTTCAGTATGTTTGGCAAGAGCTATACCACATTCAGCTACTGGCTTTGCCCACAGTAGAAGCTGCCAATAGAATAGAAATGTGCCAGGTGTATGGGTATGTGATTTAGAGAAGAATGGTTTACATTTGTGCTGCTATCCTTTCTCATTGCCCTCTTTTATGACAAAGAATATATGAGTAGCCATTTCCTATTCCGTCAGTCTTTGCCAGTACACTGAAGTATCAAAATTGTAATGACTCATCGAGTCTGGGAAAGATAAAGTGAACATATACTTCTTTGACTTTATCATTGCTCTGTAATTGAATTGCCTATGTTTTTTTTCATTCTATTTGGATTTGACCTTCCTGATCTCATAGAAATATAAGCTTGCATTGTCCAAATGCAGGTGTCTAAAGTCCTTTCAGTCAGAAAAGATAAGGAAGCTGTTATTCAGTACTCATAAGTGACCAGAATGGTTTAGTTTAATGTTCCAATTGTTACAATCCTAAATGGTGAATAAAGACCCCTGGGCTTGAATCTATAGAAGCACTTAGAGTAAGGTTGTCTCTTAAGGTAGAGAAGATGTATAAAATTCAAGCAAAATGTTTGATAAATGTTTAGAGTTTTGGTTTCAACACAGAGAAATTTTGTCATACAAAGAAGCTGCCACCACACAAGACCTAAGTGGGATCATGGCTTGTCTCCTCAACTATTTTACTCTAGGATTCCCAAAATAACAAAGGGGAAAACAGGGCATATCTAGACTTTGTGGAATTTTAAGGTACACCATAGGAAATGAGTATAATTCAAGAACAATTGAACTGCCAACGAATCCATGACATTATACTCCAAAGCAGAGGTAGATAAGTGCATGAACAGATAGCTCAGAACACTGCAAATCTTTCCACAGACTTTCAATATGAAAGAGGGATAAATGTTTAAACCAAGAACAGACATACAGCACAGTAAGAAAATTTGAACTGCTTCATATCACTTCTTTTAAAGAGATAAAATTGATATTGTCCTTATTAATAGAAGCAAAGTCCATGGAAAAAGACTGGAAACTGCTGAAGTAGGACAACCTTTTAACAGTGGAATCAATTAAATACATGCTGTTCTCTTAAAATGCACCACTTCATTTTAAGGAGCTTAAGGTATGAATAACAAGGCCATAAAATGTTAATAACTGTAATAACTGTGGCTTCTATGATATTCTTTAACTGTGCGGAACTGTAATGTTATAAGTAACAATAAAAGGAACTTGCAAAAATTACTTGGGTTAGGAAAGGTTGAGAGATTTTACTGAGAAAGGTCTGCTCTTTCACCTCTTTGACCTTGAATGAATAAAGGTCCAGACAAGTGAAATGACCAGGTAGTTTTTTTGAAGCCACGTCCTAGGAATAAACATCATATTTATTTTGTTACTGCTGTTTATATTAGTGTAATGCCTAGAGGTGTCGTCATGAACTGTTGTGCTAAGCACTGAAAAATACAGATTAAAATGACAGTCTCTGTCTCTCAGAGCTTGTATGTAAATGTTAAGGAAAGAGAAAACAACCTCGTGCAAAGAGACAGGACAACAAAAACCCACAAAAAACCCCTTTTGTTTCTTGGTCAGTTTGATAAGCAATGGCCAATTTCTTGAGGGCTTTTGCTTTCTCAGAAGGCTCAGTAGTAAAGAGCTTCCTAAGGGATTGATTTACAAGAAGGCAGAGCTTTGTGGAAGATTCTGGAAGGCTGGTTTCAGCCAAACAGGCTGTCTGGTAGGGACAAACCTGTGTCTTACATGTCTGGAAGAGGGCTAAAGGAGATTGAATACTGAACTGTAGATCTGAGCCAATCCAGAATGAGAAACGTCCTTTGGAGGATATGTGGAAAGAACAGAGCCAAAAGAATTGGGACTCAGCTGAGCCAATGAGGGTAAAAAAAATCTTTATATATGTTGCAAGGAGAACAGGATGTGGTGTTCAAAGAAGTTCTGAAAGCTTGAAAAATGTTTAGTATTCCCTCTCTGCTCCACCTCTGCAAGCACACGTCTGATAGGAGAGAGAGACATCCTACGAAACATCATCACTGCTTCAGTCAAAGTCATAGTAAATACAGAAGATTCATTCTGCTTTTGAGAATTATGTGTCTCACACAAGGGAGGAGCATTGACACGAGGGAAAAGTTCAGTCTGGATGCTCATTACATCCAAATTAATGTGTATACTCAGAGGTTGATGAAGTGAAAGCCTGATTAAGGTGAGGATCTGGACCTTCATGCCCACAGGTCCGACCAGGAGCAAGTCTGGGCATGTGTTCCCAATAGTAAAGCAACACACTCAGGTAAACTCATGAATCCAAACGCATCAGTGGCTTCATTCTGTTCTCTAGCAGGAGGGACGTCCACTAGCTGGAAAAAATCTTTATGTATATATCTATATTGTAGATCCATTCAGAAAACAGACTCAGGCTGCCTACTACCTGCCACTGGATCACCAGTTTCCCACTTGCCCCCTCTAGCGACACACACATACAAACCTCAGTCAGCTCCCAAATGCTACTGTCTCTTCAGCAGTTGGCCTAGTAGCCAAGTCACAGAATCGAATAATAGAATCATAGAATGGTTTGGGTTGGAAGGGACCTTAAAGGTCATCTAGTTCCAACCCTTCTGCCATGGGACACCTTACACTAGACCAGGTTGCTCAGAGCCCATCCAACTTGGCCTTGAACACTTCCAAGGATGGGACATTCACAGTTTCTTTGGATGACCTGTTCCAGTGCCTCACCATTGTTACTGCCTCACCATTCTCATCCTCAGCTTTGTGTAGGACGGACTCTGGGTCAGTTCTTTTAAACAACCTTTAGAATAATTATAATTATTAAGGTTTCAAAAGACTTCCAAGATCACGGAGTCCAACCTTTGTCTGAACACTACCATGTCAACTAAATCATAGCACCAAGTGCCACATTCAGTTGTTTTTTGAACACTTACACTTCACATGCTTTGCAAATTAGAGCATGGACAGAGATGACCTATGGCTATGCTATCTTAGCATAGGACTTAACAAGTATTTACTGAGCTGTGACAAGCACTGGAGTAGTACTTTTACACACAGCAAAGGCAGATAAAAGTCATATTTTCACCGTTTTCATCCATGTATCTTTTTAAGATTTTTAATCTGTCACAAATGACTGCATGCTAAATATCTAGGCAGATAGATTAGTACATGACAACTCAAAGAGAAGCAATCGTCTCCTTCTGTAAGACTTTGTTTGCATGGAATATTGCAGGAAATTAATTCCAAATTAATTTGTAATGGTTCAATGAAGCAATGTAAATACATATTATTAGGAAATCAATGTGTATATGATTTAGCTTACTTTAAATCACTTTACATCCATATAGTTATGTAATTTGAATAAGTTTTCCTGATGTTTGCTGTAGAGATGAGGATTGAACCTTCCAGAAGTGACACATCTCTTTGGTACCATCAAAAGCCATGCTCCAAAATCTTAAGAATAGATGTAGTCAGAGAGGTTTGCATTGAAAATTCCAGTCTGTACGTAAAGAGCAAAACCCCAAAAAGCTCTTCTTGGATGAAAAATCTAAATATATAAAAATTCCAGTTTTCAACAAGAAAATTTTATATTAGGCTGTAGGCCCTTAAAATAAAGTGTATTTTTCCTTTTTTTTTGTTAATTTTTACATGCCATAAATTTATACAAAGAGAAATTTCAATTAAAAAGCTTTTAAAGCCACATAATTTATAAATTAGAATCAAATTCTTTAGAAGACAAAAGTGTCTCTTTTTACTGTCCTTCTACCATCTCTAGCATTCTTGGGACAACTCAAGTTAGTGGCTCTGACCATTTAGAAGAGATCTCAGCACCAATTCTGAGATCTGTATCCAGATAAACTACATTATTTAAGCAGCTTTGCCTCTGGCCTTCTGCTTTTTATTTTATTTCTGATGTATTTATTGAAGAACCAAGCAAAAAGGAAATATCTCCTTTCACTGTGCTGAAATTCCTATCAGGCAAAAGGAAGTCTGAAGGATATGAATCCACATCTTCCCACTCTGGGTCCAGAGCTTTACCTTTAGGAAGTGAAATTTCAAAAAATCATTTACTAAATGTATTTTTGAAATCTTCAGCTCAAATTTCAGAGTCAGGAAACAAAAGCAGGAGGGACAGCCGTTACCTCTGAAGACACCAGGGAAAAAAAACAAAGGGGAAAAACCAAGCATGCAAATCTGACACTAAAAAATGATGAGAAGGAAATAAGAGAAGACTTGTTCCTCTTTATCTCCAGACAAATCTGTCTGTTATGGTAGTCTTGGGTCAGTTGTGACACTTGAGACCCCATAGTGGATTAAGAAACAGGGGCACCAGCAAATTAAGTTATTACAAAGGGAGGAATTCACATGTCTGAGGCAGACACTCAGAATGTGGGTTTATCCACCTACCTGGTGACATCGAGCTCATTTCACAGCATATGGACACCCCAAGGGTGCATGTCATCACATGAATCCAAAAAAGGTCAGATGAATCACAGCAAAGATATACCTCTCTCCAGTGATAAAAAAAGGAACTTCAGTAACCAGCTAAGGTGGCAGACACACCTCAGAGAGACAGAAATGACAGGAGTCTCAGCCTTTTATCTTCAACCACCCAAAACAAATTGTTCATTATATCTGAAGCATAATTTAATATTTTTTTACAATGTTTTCTGTCTTCCTGTAGAAAGGAACACCCTGCAATTGTGGTCTGTAAAACATCTCATTAACCTCCAAGGGTAGTGATTTCTTATTCAGAAGTAATTAAGTGAGTTTATACTGTGGAAATCTTACAGATGGACATTTAGTATTTCTGCAATGGGAACAAAAATATGAAGAAGGAAATGTTTCCAATTTCTGATCAGGATGGGTTTTAGGACAGCCAAAAAACAAAAACAAAAAAGGCTCATACTGCAGGGTCATCTATTCAAATTTCGTTTAACACAAGTTGTTACTAAGTGCCAACTAAAACAAAATCTTTTACCATTATGATTCAGTTCTTAATGACCCTGTATCAAAACTACCAATGCACTGCTGATGACATTACTTGTTAACTTGCACATGATGCCATTTTCTTCTACCCAGAAATTAAAAGATCATGAAAAAGATTGTGGTTGCCCATTGCACTATACCATGTGGGCTGAGGACATGTGAGACATAAGTGTCTAAAAGTAGTACATGTTAAATCTGTAAACTAAATCTGTAGATTATTCTTACAAAGGATCATATTTTACACCTGGGAATAGTGGAAAAATCCCATGTCTGACATAACAAGCATGTCATATGTTGTAACAGCATATAGTGATAGGACAAGGGGGAATGGCTTTAAACTGAAAGACAGTAGTTTTATATTAGATATTAGGAAGAAATTCTTCCCTGTGAGGGTGCTGTGGCACCATGGCACTGTGCGAGTCTGTGGCTGTCACATCCCTGGAAATGCTGAAGGCCCTGTTGGATGGGACTCTGAGTAAACTGGTCTTGTGGAAGATGCCCCTGTCCATAGCAGGTTGAAATTAGACGATCTTTAAGGTTCCTTCCTACTCAACCATTTTTTAATTCTGTAAATGAAATTGCTGTGCATGTACAGGTCAACTGCACAGTACCTATTACTGAATTCTGTTGTAATATTTATTATTTGGCTATTCTGTGTATTGAAAAACAAAACTGATAAATTACTGCGTAATGACCTTTTCATTGTGACCAGAATGAATGGAGTTTCTAATCAAAAAAATGATTGTTTGGGAAATCTGAACACATTGCCTCCTAGTGTCATATACAGGCTTGATCTGTGTTATAAAGATAATACAAAGGAATGTAAGAAGCTATTTAGTATTCTTTAGATGCTAAATAACATTTAAAAAAAGAATAAAACAAAATCTCAGTAACAGTGCTGCATACATGCCTGTTCTGAGAAGACGTTTTATGTACTAGATGATATATATTAATAGACATTTAGTAGTTCCTTTAAATCCTATATCTTTTTTACATTTACCACTGGCAAAAAGTATTAGAAAGGGAAAGAAAAATTAAAATGAACTTTCTAGCCTGTCAGTGTCCTTTGTTGTAGTCAAAAACAAGTAGAGACAAGAAGGGTAAAAAGATGTTGTTCTGACTGTGCTGGCCATTTACCAAAATACAATTAATCAAGTTGCTAGATAGAGATGATTTTTCTGTCTGAAACATTTAATTTTACTTGGATTTTTATATACACAGAGGACAATTTTATAAAAACCATCTTTAATAGCAACAGCAATCTCTTTAATACAAGTACCAGCAATCTATCAACTAATAGCTTATTGTGCCTGTTGCCCTCAGATGTTGTGGGTGCATTACTATTTATCAGGCAAACTGTGTAGTTGCCACCAATTTCAGAAAAGTCTAGGCAGTTATCTAATTTTCATAGATGTGTTTTTTAACACCAGTGAAGCACTCCTATGCCCCAATGTTTTCTTGGGAAATATTTTTTTTCTGGAATTACTAAGATGTATCCTGGGACACACTGAAAGCATGTAGAGAAGGGAAAGTGACCAAAATTAATTCATTTAATTGAAAGAAAAAAAAAGACAGCAACTTTGTCTGAAATACACAAAACCCACTATGAAGTAAGTGCTTCAGCACTCATTCTTTCAAAGTCTTCACTTTAGGAAGAAATACATACTTTAGCTTCCTCAATACAATAATTTATTTTTTTTTTAGGGAACTTTTGTGAAATATAAGCCTTAAATTCACACAATTTCACTGTTAGTATTGCCTGCAGCATTTTGTTTGTTAATATTGATGCCCTTGACACCCTTCTGAGGACAAATTAATTCTTAAACATACTGACTCACCTCCTGGAGGAGAGTGTCTCCTTCCATCAAGAATATATTTGTCTTTATTTTCCAGATGACAATAGAAGGGGAAAAAAAATCTTGTATCTTTTCAGTATCTAATATGTTCCAAAAAAAGTGTTAAGTTATTGCTTGTGCTAAAGAGAGTTTTGCAGGTAGCCAAAGCTGATGCAGCATTCGAGGCATACCTGATAAATCATTTTGCATCTTTCTCACCCATGTCCCAGAGGATGGTATTCTGTTGCTTAAACTTAGTTGCCTAATTTTATAGAAAACTCCCTAGGATATTTCATTTGGTCTTGAATTGCTGTTCCAGAAGTTGCTCAGTCATATCTGCCAGCTCCATGGGAATGTTTTGGATAACCTGGCATGTCTAAAGCACCACTTCAATATTTTGGCAATCAAATTCTTTCCCCTCTTTCCAATCCAGCACTGTAACAGCATCTTTATCAACAAGAAAATTTATGAACTGAATGATGAGAAGCATAAATTCACAGAGGGTGGGAAGAAGAAACTCTAAGACGTGTTAATCTCAATATTTATATACAAATCCTGAAACCTGGGCCAGTTAAGTCCCTCTGTCTACCTCCAAGCTATTTCAGAGCTTGGAGCACACCCCACGAACATGAAAGGAACTGATGTCTTTCTAATTATTTTTGAACAGTTCATCCATGTGACATGAAACTTCATGTTGTTGCTGTGTCTTTTCTTTTGAGGAGAGGCTTGAAATTAAAAAAAAAAAAATCTGGTAAGGATTTCGTACTGCCATATAAGCAACTTGCAGTCATACTTTACCTATCACATAAAATTCACTCCCAGTTTTGCCCTTGTCCTATGGCTGACTGTTCATGTACAAAGATTCTGAAAGAGGTATTTGAGATTTTTCATGCACTCATTTATATGCTACTGTGTGTACAGAGATCCAGGTTTTCAAAGCATCCTCAGTGATTACCTTCCTTTAAGAAAAGGGGTCAAAATAGGTAATTTTATCCTTATAGGTGTTATAGTACTTCCAGTATAACAAGAGTATTTTCACATGGTTTTGACCTCAGATAAAGATGAGAAGATAAAATATTCCCTCTCTCCTCCTATGAAATGGGTTGTATATGGATCATATTTGTCACAAACAACATATGGGTTACTTGATGGATGACCCTAGGAAGTGCATTAGATGACATTTTGTGGCCTGTGATGGATAGGAAATTGAGCCTAGTAACAATGAATTTAGCAATTCTTTCTGGCTGGAGCATATTCAGGGCAGTGAATGGTTTGAAAATGACCATGCATTTATTTTTTTCTTTTTTTTTTCCAGATGTAAAGGGGTGAAAATCCTTTATAATTATCTTAATTTTATCTAAATTTGGGTAAACTACCAAATTGTCTGTCAGATTCAGTGCTGATAGGCTTTGCTCCTAAGAGCCTTCTTGGTGCTAGAGTCAGCACTATCAAATATCTTAGACCAGAAAGTGAAAATGTCAAACTTTTCCTTTTGTTCCACTTCATGAGATGATGCAGGACACGACAAGAAAGACTTCTTATCCTTGTTTGATTTTATGTGTATGTGCTCTTATCTGCACTTAATATTTCCATAGCACTTTCATTTTTAATGAGTGTAAGGCATTGAGGTTTATACATACAGTTTCTTCTCCACAAATTACTGGCCTATCCTAACTATGTAGGTAGAATACACAACTGGAGAAGTCCTTCCTGCCTTATAAACTGTGAAATTAAAGTATAGAGATGGTCACAGCCCTGGGCATGTTCTGCAACAACACTTTCTCAAAATATGTTGAAACTCAGAAAAACACATGAGAAGGACAAAAAAAATAAAATCCACAGGCTGAAACTCTTTTTATTCAACTGTAATTAACTGAATAGAGAAAATTCAGGGAAAGAAAATGCTGTCTTCATATTACTTGATCATGGAAGGAAAGTCAGGATTTGGTTATCTGCATATAGGTGTTGAGTGGTACATCAGCTGTGCAGCTGGACTCCAGCCCCTCCTCTATGGTGGTCAGGGTTCCCTCTCTCATGTCTTTCATGCAGAGAGCATCCATATGACAGATGGGAAGCATCTTCTGCCCAGCACCCTGCTGGGAATCCCTGCAAAGCAGAAAGAAGATGCAGAGGGTGCTGCATCTTTGCATCCTCTAAACACCTGATTGGTGTTAATGTCAGTCATGTCCTTTCACTGAGTATGGTTGAGAAGCAGGAGACAAGGATGATGCACTCCACACTGGCACAAAGTTATTTCTTCTATGAAAACAACAGAGCAGGATGGGGAAAACATGAAGAGAAATGGGCTGCTGCATGGACTGGGAGCCACTGGGGCAAACACAGAACCAGGGGGCAAAACAGAAGAACAGAAGGCTCTTAACCCAGAGCTTGTAGAGGTAATGTGGGAAAAAAGGGGTGTCTCCATGAGAGATTGACAGAAACGGAATATGTTTCAAACTCTTTTATATTTTCCTAAACAAATTCTGTGGCTTCTCTGCTTTACCAAATTTGAGGATGATCTTCACATTCTTGTAAAACCTAGGTCTAGATTTGTCATGACTCTTTGGCATTTTGGGGGCCTCGTGTTTAAGAAGGAGGTGTTGACAGATCCAACTTTAAGCCCTGGCTGACTCTGGGACTCATCAAAGACACTTTCCAGACCCCTAGAGAAAATTGCCCCCTGAAGTAGTAACCTATAAAACCACTATAAATATCTCCACTTGCCACTCGTTTTCTTCTCCCTGCCTCCCCTTCCTTTGCTTGTCAGTTCTTGATCTCCTTCACCTTCCCAGTGTTGCTCCTTCTGTTCCCCAAGAATTCAAATTTTCCTGGGACTGAAGATATAAGCAATAAAGTTCCTATCATATTTATTCTATAGCCTACCTCATAGTCTTATGCCACTCTGAGATGAGGTGAATGATTACATAAAGAAAGGGATTGTTTCAAGTGAATCTCTGGGGAGCCATGGATATTCCTGCACCAATCTGGGGTGGTTGCTAGAGTGAATCATTAACCCACCACTATAGAATAAATAACATGAGAGTCAGGAGAAGGTCATACCATTCCTCTCTCTTCTTGTAAACTATCTTTAAAGTGTCTGGTCAATGTCATGTCTCACCTGCTCACCTACAAAGCCGTTTGCATTTCTTCTTTATCTGCTTATGATGCAGTGCAGTAAATCTACAAAGAGATGCCATCCCTATCATGCATTCTGTGTAAGAAAAGTCTTCATTACTTCTACTCTAAGGTAGTTTAAATTTAAAGAAGAATAATATTATCATTACTATTTAAATTCTTTATTGCCTCCTTTTTAATACAAACAAATGGGCACTGGCTAGTGAGCTAAAACAATTTCAAGAGGATATTTAGACAAGGAAAATACACATTTGCAATGAAGAAATATTTTTCTTCCATTCTTGATCACTGCAATTTCCTTTCAGATTTTCCATCCTATTGTCCTGTTTGTATTACAGCATTTTATAACTAATGTCACTGTCAAAGTTGCAAAATGCTTGCATTTAAAATTATCTCTGCTGTCAGATGTACCTGAAACAGATGCAAACTGCTCCTCAAAAGAACTAAATAACTTAGTCTTTACCCTTTATTTACACGGGGGAATTGACTTTCTCCAGTCTTTTCTAGCATAAAGCTTATTTTATCCTTTTCTTTAAAAGGTCATATTTGTATGAAACTAAAGCGGTCCCTTAGGAAAAGGAGGAGTAGCAGTTCCTGCCTGTCTAAACCTGGTCACTGAACAGAAATATCAGTCCAGGAGCTGGTGTAGTTTGGAAACCTGATCTGTTTGAACAATGAAAGGCTAGATTTAGTTACAACTAGATCAAGTTTAGTGGTTCATCTGGGAAGTAAAATCTCATTGCTATTTATAAAAAAACCCAAATCATGACATGCATTGCAACGTGCATCATTTACCTGATGTCAAATGATATGTGCTCCATGGTAGTTTCCATCTTTTTTCCCCTGAGGATAGTTGCAGATAAATAAGTGATATGGGGGGTGGGTTTTTGAGCTTAGAGAGAGATTTGGGAGTGATCATTTGTGAGAAATTGAGACTATTCACAAGATTCACAGTTTGAGGGAATTGTAAATGGTTGGACTCGATCTTAAGGGTCTTTTCCAACATTAATGATTCTATGTTTCTGCTCTATGAATAAACATAGTCCAAAGCTAGAAGACAAAAACCCTTCAAAGCTTCAAAGGCCAGTGGTCACTACTAGTCTTTTAATTCTTTCTCTTTCAACTGGAGTTCTCTTTCAGAAGTTAACCTTTTCAAAATAGTGATGGCATTTGAAATGGAGGAAAAATGCTAAAATGAACAGCATAACTTTCAGTTAACTCAAATGTTTTCTGTTGCCCTGAATGTTATTTTCAAAGGAAATGCATATTACTTGACAAGAAAGTGTGCATTTTGGTTTAGCCCCAAAAGAATACATAGTAAGTTTACATATATATAATATTTATATATAATACTTATTTATTTGCATCTGGGTTTCAAGAATAATAGTCTCTCATTTCCAGACTATGAGTCAATGCAAATGTCATGGGCACATGAGATGGGGGGAAGGGAGCTGGGAATCTGTTTCAATTGTGTCAGTTTTGGGAAGGCATGAGCTCTGTTCAGAACAATGCATGCTTCTAACCTCTGGATACGCAGATATCTGCAGAGCCAACTTGTTGAATCCATCACAACAATACTTCCATTTATTCCTTTGATGGGGAATTGTTGCTGAAATAGATGCTTTGACTAAATGGTTATGTACAGCTGGTAACTAATGCATGGTTGTCTATAGAAGCCTGAACAAGGTTTAATGGAGCTTTATTGCTTTTCATGGAGCTCTATTATTTTCAGCTCTGTTGTCCTATATTATCTGCAAAGATTATTTTAAATACTTTTGACACTTTTGTTAAAAGAAAGACACATCTGCTGGTCTTTGAGACCTGAGGATTCTTCCTTTCCTGGACTGCTGGATGTAAGGTTGCTGTTTTTCCCATTTTGGGGTACATCCACAAGCAGCTCTGAATGTGTAATCCCACAGATGGTCATTCAGATAAGCAAAAACAGGGAACCATACCTTTTCCAACAACTGCAGAAACAGAATCACTGTAATGTGGGATGGACTTCAGTAGCATTAAAGGTCCCATACTGCACTTTCCTCTCCGGCTGGTCAGACTTCAAGTTTATTTCATATTCATATTTCATATTCCCTTGCTTCTCCACTCTTCTATACTGGTTCTTTCTCTGTTTTTTTCTCTTCACAAAAAAAAACAAACAAAAAACCAANCCACAAGCAGCTCTGAATGTGTAATCCCACAGATGGTCATTCAGATAAGCAAAAACAGGGAACCATACCTTTTCCAACAACTGCAGAAACAGAATCACTGTAATGTGGGATGGACTTCAGTAGCATTGAAGGTCCCATACTGCACTCCTACCTCTGTCTATGTATTTGAGGAGTTAGGCTGGCTCTCACCTAACTCCTCTTTAAACACCCAGAGAATATATCCATCCCTGTAAGCTCAGGCCAACTTCCCACACAGTAGTTTATTAGATCCTTTTATTTCTTGTGTATGTCCAGTGGCTTTTTTCTTGCTCAACATTAGGTCAGAGCTTAATCACCTGGTTGGCATACCTAACAACTTCTTGTCCCTAAGTTTTTATTGCCTACTTTTAAGGCTAGATACAAAACGTACCAGCCCCAATAGATACCTTCCATGAACCTTGGATGAAATCTTTAGTGCTACTGCCTAGCTTTGAAAGATAATTGGGAACCTTTAATACTAAAAGAGCAGAGTGAGCAATTTTTTGCCACCATCTGGGGACAAATAATTTTCTCTGATCAGTAGAAGTAACCTTCCACATGAAGCAACTCTAGTAATTGGGAATCTGATACCAAGTCCATCTGCTTATTGTATTGATTCTTTGGTATGACCATCTGGCACTCAGGTAACTGGATCAAAAGCATGATCTTTACAATCAAATTGATTCCCCTTGGGCTGAATTCTTCAGGGAACTATAGTATCATTATTTTCCCATTGCCTGTGTTTTTGACTTTCAGACTAGAAATGTCTCATTTAAAGCTGTGCAAGATATATTTGTGTTTGTTACACTTGTATTTAATTCCTAACCAGAAAACAGCAGGAAATGTTTCTTTCTGACATTCCCTCCATCTTAAAATCATTGCAAGATTGCAATGGATGATATCAAGATATAGGAGCTCTCCAGAAATCAGAACTAATGGAATTAACATTTCATATTCTCAGGGTTGATTCCTTTTTAGTTGACATTACTGTATCTGCAAGGTTTCTACATATTGAAGTCATTAATTCAGACATAAGTATACTACTTAATTAAGTACACAGAGTAATCCCAGAGGATCTTTAGAAAAATGTTTGCATTCAGTAGTCCCATTTTATAAGTTGTTATTCATTAAAAATCAGTTAAATTAAGGATTTGTTTTGTGTAAGGATAGTGTTTCCAGATCAGGATTTGACTGAGATCACAATCTATTTCTGCTGTCCACAAGAGCAATTGGAAAAGAAAATGCATTGAGTGAACACTGATATATTGACTTTATTTTTTAATCTCTTGGCATTGCTGACATTACACAGCCCTATACTTTATAAATGCAGTCTCCTTTCCCCTTTTGCCCTACAAATATGGTAATGTATTCTCTAATATATTAACAAGGAAGAGAAGAACCACATCATTATAAGCAAAGTTATTCTTTCTCTGTTGTGAAATGTTATGCTCTGACGTTTCTGACAATTTTCTCTTTAAACAAAGTTTGCAAATGCATTTCTTTGCTTGTATATGTATCAAGTTCCATGGATTTTTAGTGATTGGAATCTTGCCATAAAAATAAAAAGTTTATGAAACAATTAGGAAGTACACAAGCTAATAATAAACGCGAGATTTTTAAATGGGCTTTAATTAAATCGCTATTATTAAATTGTTATTATCTGATTATGTATGTTCAAAGTAACTTTTAAGGAGTCAATTTGTTCCTAGATATGCTTTTCCGTGACAGGAAAAAAAAAAAAAAAAACAAAAAAAACAACCAAAAAAAAAAAATCAGCTTTTATTTACTATGAAAGACTAAGTACTGCAGAGGACGACTTTTCTTTTCCTGAAAGAAAATATTAAAATGCACAAAAATAAAAAGACTCTAAAGAAAAGTCCTTTTCAGACTTTTGGTGAAACACAAATTTAATCAAACAGCGGCAAAGATATGATAGGTTTTAGAGTCCTGATATTTAACACTATAACATGGATGTCTTGGTTACAGAGTAAGATTATGATGAGTCCAAGAAAATACAGACAGGGAGAGATCAAATTTGAGATTGAGAGCTGTACATCTTGTCCAGACTGGGACAAATCAATCTCAGTTAGCATTTGTTTCTAAGTCTAGACAAAGCCTCTTTGGAAGGCAGTAGGAGGTGAAAGAAGCACTCAGCTAGATGACCTTAAGTGGGAATGTCAGCTTTTTTACGGACTGTAGCAATAGAGATCAGTTGAAAACTGAAGAAGAAAATGTTGAAAAATTAACAAGTAGCTTGTGGGAAGTCCTAATATTAGTTAATGCTCCAGTGTGAATATTGGACATTTACAATGGTCTAAATTATTCTGAATTCAATCAGGAGAAGAAGATGGGTTGTTTATCTTCTACCATACATTACATACAGGAAGGGGTACCAGCTTTACCAATGAATTATGGCAGATGGTGTAAATAAGAGTAGTCCAGTTGAACCATGAAGATAGTCTTGAATTTGGATCTATAACGAATTTTTTTTTAAGAAATACATTCAACCCAGTTTTTACTAACTCAGCCACAGCCTGAGATTTTTCTGGTTAGGCACAGCTGAGCAGAAACGTGTTTGGATGGTAGATTACCAGGCATCGGTGTTCACAAGCCTCACATCCTTAAGCAGAATTGGGACACAGTCAGTTCCTTGCTGGTTTTGTTACTCTTATGTGAAGAGCATGACCCCAGTTGTGCATGGCCCTTAAGACTTCTACAGAGCTCAATGAAGTCCTATTAGTTTAAGCTGCTTTTTGTAGGAGGTGTGTGTGTGTGGTTTCACAATGAATCCTGAAAAAAAGGTTTACTTGATAGTAAATAACTCTCCAACCTTCAAATGCTTTTCTGAGCAGAAAGAAAGTAATAATGATGACAATATAGATGTCATAATAAGCAGATTTATATGCATATCTCAGTCTTAGTTTCTTTACTTTTCTGTGTGTTACTGGGTATTAAGTCTAAGAATGATCAGTATGGCCAGTATGGTCCAGTAGGCTCGTATATTGCTACAATTACAGTCCTTTCCAAGGTGTGTGTTCTTTCTCCCCTGCTCCCACTTCCCTTCACCTTCTTCATAGCCACTTTATTCTTTCTTAGGTTTCTCCCTTAGATACACCAAACTGTCCAAACTTTGACATTTCCTGGTTCCATCTTCCTTCTCACCTTATGGTCTAGCAACTTGTGGCTCCCCACCCATCCTCCCCTGTTATATTCCTTCCCTACTTCCCAAATACACACATAATTTCAGAGACTTTGTATTTGCCAAGAGCTGTACCAACATTGTAGTTGGTACAGTTACATTGTAGTTGGTTCTGCTTTGTTGAAATTTCAGGTTTCAGATTTAACCTCTTTTTCTCTCCAGCCCCCACCTGTCCTCAATCTACTACCACCCAAAAGGAGAGTCATCCTAGCTCAGCAACATTTTTCCTGACAAGTTATCCAACTCATTAAACTCTTAAACAGTCATTAAAACTCCCAAAAATCTATAAAATAAGTGAGGCCTGCAGTATACATGATGGAGTAATGAACTGTCAAGATTTATCATTGAATCTTTACAGAGAATTGTGTAACTCATAACTTTATTATTCCCAAGGATGCCATTGTCCCAAATTAGGGCCACTGAAAACCTTATGCTGTACCACAGCGTGCTTTTGTAGAACTTCCCCTTTCAAGAAGTATGATGACTTACTTCTCCAGACCCTGTAAATCCACACTGGCCCATTTAATTCATTAGAACATTCAAAAACTGCCTGAAACCAACACTTAAAACATGAGTGTACATTTTTAAATGCATACCAAAAAAGCCCTGCATATTAATTCAGTTCCCTGAGGCCTCCCTTCCAGACCAATGTTCCTAAACGGAATTCATTATTTGCAAAATATTTCACAGATCTACACAGATGAACTGTTCTGGTTCACAGTTTAAGATGAATGATTATGACTTGTTTTAACTTTTAGTTGAGTATGTGTGTACTACAAAACTTGTACATCTTCACATTCAATAGAGAAAAAGGAGGAAAGTGCTAAATATGTAAATTAAGAGCATTTTTTTAAAATAAGTCCTCTTTCCCTTTTAGTAAAATAACACTGAATTTTTTAATAAAGGAAAGATTACCATTGTAATGTAACTCCTAAAGGAAACTACTTTTTAAAAAAAGTAACAAAACAACCCAACTACTCTTAATAGTCTTAATAATCCTATTCATGTTCTCAGATAAAATAATAAAGGATGCTAATTTTTATCACGATGTTCATTTTGTAATCAAAATTCTCACAGAGATGCTGCCATGTTTGTGAAATGTGGGCCTCATTGTATTAAGATAAAGGAGGTTCCTATTCATGCCACAGATTGCTTGTCTTTTGAGATATATTTTGTAGTCCATTTAGTCCATTTCCATAACATGAAAAGAATGGAGAATTATAATTAAGTGCAGTAGCGTATACAAGGCTATAATCATAATTGCTAGAATTATATTCACAATTTTCCTCACATGTTTTGCAGATGCATTCTCTTTTATCCACATGCCATGTAGTTCATGTTTCCATTTTGTAGAAGTTACCATTAATTTGCTGCCACATGTTTTATGTGTCACTATGTTTTTTCCCCCTCCTTTTTTGTGGAGGAGAACAAGGGTCTGATTCACTAGAAATGTCCTATGAATTCTATTGTTTTTCCACTTCTCCAAGTCCTGAGGGGCACCATCCAGTCTCTATCTGGTTTGTCATTTGCTCAGGCATTTACTGGATCATCCATTTGAAAAGAAATTCCACCAATTGCATGCTCAGACCATTAGCCTGGAAGTTCAAAAAGTGCAAAATGCCTCTCCCTGGGGAAAAAACAGCACAATGTATTTGAGAACAGAGATTTTATTAATTGCAAGTGGCATTTATTAGACTCCTGTTGAAACCTGCCAAAGTGCTGTAAGTGGCATCATTTGTACCAATTTATAATATAAAACTAGAGTCTCTATCCAGCTTTAGTATTAGTTGCAGAGCTCTAGGTGGGACTTTGTTATTCATAGTGCATAATATAATATGATTTGTTTCTTCCCTTGCAAAAACCAATCTGTGGTGAGTTACAAATGATGAGATACTCTGAAATATGGGCTTAGTTGTTAGCACTTGGTGCTCACCTTCTTGAAGAGGACAGAGAGCAGCCTTCAACTCTTGTAAAATGATGGAGGGAAGAAGTGCAATAGGTACAGTGAAGTATTGGATGACATTAGATGATGGTCTTGGAGGTCTTACAACCTCTACAGGTCTACAACCTTATTGATTCTACGATTCTATGATTATTAACTCACACTGGCACTAGACCTGGGTTAAAAGTCTTGCTCTGTCATGCCTCCAAAGAACTGGAAGTTTCCATCAGATGGCCAAGAGCTTTTGTTAGGTCACAGGGAATGAAGAGAGGAGGCTACAGAGACCTTTCTGTGCTGTTTCTCTCTTCCTTTCCTCTCCTCTTCCACATAAAGGGTTCTGAATATTTTCTGCAGTGTCTATTTTCCTTTTTTTTTAACATATTTGCAGAATCTCTTTGTCAAGAAATGTAGAGCTGTCTAGATACCCTCTTGCATCCAGAAAAAAATCTTCAGATATACTGGTGATATCTTCAAATATACCTATTTTGAGACTTCTTTTAATGCATCACATTTACTAGTTTCAGAGTACTTGAAACATCTTGCACAAAAAATGAGACAAGTGTATCCAGTGACTGTCTTCTGTCCCAGTCCCTGAATGGTTGGTGATGTCATCTCATTTCCTTAACATCTTCTTCCTATCATCTCAAAGTCCTCAAAACAAAAGAAATCAAAGGTTACATGTGCATGTTTCAATGGATACATAGCAGCCTTACTTTTGCTTCCCCAAGGTATATTTTGTTCAAAGTGAGTTAGAACTTTAAGACATTTGCATGTTTTCTTGCTCTGTTTTTCATTTAAACTTTTGACTAGTAGACATTTCCATAAGTGCACCTTTTATTCTCTTAAGAAATAATTTGTCAAATTCAAAGCAAACTAGGAATTTCATAGTGCTACTTTGTCCTTCAGAATGCATTCATTTTCCATGTTTATGTTCTTTATTTATAATGGTTAAATGCATAAAATATTAACAGTGAAATAGGATCCTTGAGGGACAGGGAGTTGAAAGAGCAGTTTGGGATAGAGAGAGGGAAAGAATCCAAAACCAGATATTTCATTTACTTTGTTACTATAGCATCTGAAACACAGCAAACATTTTACAAGGAGCCACCAAAGTGGTTTAATGTTGAAGTCAGCAGAGTCTGTAGCAGACGATCAACAGAGCTGTTGCTCACCAGAACTGTGTGCTTCAAACACATACCGGAAACAGAGCATGCGGTTGGGTTTCCTGGAAAAGATCCTGGTGGGATCCTGAGGTCTGAGAGTTGCTCCTCCTGAGCATCATCATGAGTCCAGCTAAGGACATGACTGAAGAGTGTGCTCTGACCATCAAAAGCAGCGTGACCAGGTGGATCAGGGAGGTGATTCTGCAACTCTACTCTGTTCTTATGAGATCCCACCTGTAGTGCTGCATCCAGCTCCAGGGCCCTCAGCACGAGAAGGATGTGGACCTGTTGGAATGAGTCTAGAGGAAGGCTACAGTCATGATCAGAGGACTGGAGCACTTCTCCTACGAGGAAAGGCTGAGGCAGTTGGGCTTGCTCAGCCTGGACAAGAGAAGGTTCCAGGTGCTTCTAGTACCTAAAACAGGTTACAAGAGAACTGGAGAGGGATTTTTTAACAAGGGCATGTAGTGAGAAGAGAAGGGGAAATGGTTTTAATCTGGAAAAAAGTAGGTGTAGATCAGGTATTATGAAGAAATTCTTTACTGTGAGGGTGGTGAGACCTGGAACAGGTTACTTAGAGAAGCTGTGGCTGCCCCATCCCTGGACATGTTCAAAGGCAGGGGGGATGGGGCTTGAAAAAGCTGGCCTAGTGGAATATGCCCCTGCCTAAGGCAGGAGAATTGGAACTAGGTGGTCTTTAGGATCCCTTCAAATACAAACCATTTTATGATTCTCTGATTCTATGTTTGGATGAACTGTGACTTCAAATCTCAGCATGTCTTGGGATTGTATGGTGCAAAGGGCAGCTTGTGTTGAGATATGCACTTTGAACTGATCAAAAGTAATTTGCAAACATAGAAAGAGTGGAATTGAATGCTTGAGGCAGGATAGTGACATTTCTTGTTTCTATATCATCAGTCTCAGCTTCTCAGTCTTTAGTCTTCGGTCTTAACCCTCAACTCTATCCTCTAAAGCAAGGAAACATTTTCATGCACATTTTATAAATAAGAATACTTTAAAAAAAAAGAAAAAAAGGGAAAGAAATATTTTTCCTTCCTGAAGCCTCAAGGACATCAGCACGAAAGCCAGCTTACAATTCTTTGCTCTCAGTCTTACCCCCCTCCTTAACAGGGTATAAACAACACAGGAATTCTGCACTGCCATCCTCGTGCTCCATTCTGAGCATTTTCAGCAATGGAAATTGCAATAAAACATCCAGCTTGGAATTCACCCTATTTAAAATACATTTCTGTCTGTGTTTGCCCTAAATATGAAATAGAAACTTATGTATGGCAACTTTTGGCATCACAATGCTGCTTCTTTAGAGATTGAAGGTAAACTTTTCTGAAATTACCCAGGTGTTTTGTGCTGCCACTGCAAGTTTGTGCCTAATTTGCTCTTTGTAATCACCTGCCAACTTAGAAATGTGTTTCAAGGAAGGAAAGAAGGAAGGAAGAAAGGAAGCAAGGAAGCAAGGAAGGAAGGAGGATTAGTTGAGAGAATTTGGAAAACTGAATATAAGTGAGTACAGAGTGTTCTGAGGAGAAAAAAAACCTTCTCCAGGAGGATAAGAAGCCCAAGTTATAGTATTTTTTTCTTTATTTCCTAGAATATGCTTCCCCCAAGAACAGGAGTTATTTACATAGAAAGGTCTATCTGCAGGAAGCCTTTTCTGTAGAGGTTTTTGGGCGTTGTTGGTTTTGCTTTTATTCCAGAATCTGAATGTAGCCAATCATGAGACTACACTAAATAAAAAGGTGCTTCTGCTGCATTCTGCACTCAGTCAAAACAAAGAGGAAAGAGGTTGTATGTTTTCTGTGAAAAAATCACTAATCTATTTTTATCCCATGGTACAACACTGTAAAAAAATAATTCCATAGTATCCAATTCATTTATGAATGCTAAAAAATTTCAATTCTAAAACTATAAAGCTTTGGTTCTGCTTCATTGAATTAACCTGTATTTTCACAGGACATCAAGCAAAAAAAAAAAATTCTACCTTTACTGGCAGCATGTGGAGACGTTGTCTAATGGAAAGAGGTCTAACTGGGCCTCAGAAGATATGTATTCATTTTCCCTTTCAGATACAGACTTGGTGTGATTTCATCTAATATACACCAAAAAATAGCACAAAGATAGAAATGTACACAGATTTATAGACTCAAAACAAAATTTGTAAGTGATACATAGACGGTTCCCAATAGACTGGTAAAATACACTTTTAAATTAAAAAAATACCCTCTCCAAGGGTGTTTAAGACTTGCAGCGAGACCTAGTCTCCAATAGAAAGTTTCTCATTTCATTTTTACTCTCAGGCTTCATCTGGGATTAGAAAAAAAACACATGTTGTATTATTTGAAGCTGGGATTCTCACAACTGCCAGGAATTTCACTATCTGCTAGATTTACACAGGCTTTGGAGGTTTGGATATGCTCCACTGGAAAGGCTCAGCCCTTGGAAGCTTATCTGAAAATCACTGATTATTTGGCAACATAATGAGCAAGAGCCTTCATGAGATGTCTAATAAGTCCTACTGACTGTGGACACCCTTTCATTCTTTATGGCACCAGTCCACAAATACAGACCCAGACACAATCAAAACACATTTTTGGAAAGTTACATGTAACTTAAAACAAGTAGTTTAAAAGTTACACGATTCTTTGAAGAGCTAAGCAGCTTCCTTGGGTGTCTCATCATTCCCTGGGCTAATGTGATGTAGCTCATCCTCCACTGAATGGAGGGCAAATCTTAACACGATACCTAAGCAAGTTCAGAGTTAGATGGGGGGAAAACAGCTGGTGGAAAAAGTAGTTATATAGAGATAATGCTGAGGCTGAAGATCGCAATGCTCAGTCATCACCTTGTTGATGCTGTCATACTGCTTTCAGTTCTAGAGTCAGCCTGAGAGATTCTTTGTCATACCCATAACACAGAACAAGAGTGTCCTGGATTTCCACAGCCACTGAGGTATAAAGTAGGTAATCCTCTAAGGACATGTTCATCTTTTCCTAGCCTGCTATGATCCAGACTCTGAAACCAAGTGAAATCTTCTTTTCATCTCTCTCTATACTCATAATCAAACTGCAAGTAAAAGACATTTATTTGCATCAAAAGCAGATCAGATATAAGACAATTCAGGGAATTCAAATACAAAGAGCAGTGGCCCTGGAAATGTGAAACTGAGAATACAGATTGAGAAAAGGTAAAGGGAAGCCAAGTAGGACTGGTATTCTGTGTGCATCACAGAGGTGTAGGACCCAGGAGAAAGGCATAACAACACTATGATACTGGGGTTGTTGAGGAAACTGAGGTCAGATAACAAACAGGAGACAATAAAATGAAGCGGAAGAACAAAATTGTTTGGGTGCGATTAGGACAAATGAGGACTGTGTGAAGAAAAACCTAGAGTTATTGAAGAGAAACTAGAGGATTTAAGAGGAGATATTGAAATTGAATAATAAAGGAGGAAACTGGGAGGCTGAGAATAGGAGGAGGGGGGAAAGAGCCTCTCTGGGCTAGAAGTTTGGAAGCAGCACTAGGAAATACTGGAACAAGATTCTTCTATTAGCAGAGTCATAACAGATTGGGAAATATGAACAGCAGTTCAGAAAGGCTAGTATTTTTAGTCATCCAACCAACTCTCCCATACTAGTAGTGTTGTCTGAATGGGGCATCAGCCAGTACTATCAGCCCACGTTGATAGTCTGCACCCTTACCAGTACTTGGTTTACTGGCATGTTGCTCCTTTTCACATCCTGTAGAAATTTCTCCAGGGGAAACTCTGCAATTCACATTTGCAGCATAAAGCTTTATGGGGCTTTCAAAATGTGTGCTAACTGTGCCTTAAGAGAAGCTCCTCTGCTATTGGTGTTATCCCTTATTTTAGCGACAGGAGTCTGTGAAATTATAAAATCTTAGAATATTCTGAGTTGGAAGGGACCCACAAGGAATACTGAAGTCTAACTCTGCAGAGGAGTCTACCCTGCACAGGACAGCCCCAAGACTCACACTATGTGCCTGAGACCATTGTTCAAATGCTTCTCAAAATCCTGAAGAGCTACCTGTTTTTCAGTTCCTATTTCCTTTGTGTTATGTGGTACGGAGAGAGTGCAGCAATGGCCCTTGAACAAAGGAACAATTCATTATCAGGAGGTGATAGTTGGAAATTGGAAAAGAAGAACCCATTGTTCATTGGTTTTCTGCAAGTTCCTGACAAAGCAGGAGGAATTTCTGCTGTTTCCACTGGCAAGGGTGACCACAAGACTTTTAATTTGTTCCCCTATCACAGAGGTGGGCACAAAACCATTGAACTTGCAGAAACTGAGGAGGATGTTTTCCAACTCCCCTGGGCTGTGGATTGAGAGTGCTAGTTAATAATAGAGAAGGACAGAGGTTCAGCTTTACGCGGCATTTGTAGCACGTACTGCAATTTAAGGATTAGCAAAAATAGCCTGTGCTTTCCATGACCTGGTAACACTGAGCTGTAGTGTTCCTCTGCACCTATATGGATTATATGTTCTTATTATATCCAGTGAAAGCATCATCCTAATCTACACCTAATCTACGTGAGAAAAAACTACACACAGGGAAAGAAAGGTTACTGAGAAAAACAAGGAAGAAGGAAGCTTAACAAAGAGAAAAGGGATTGAGCACAAGAGTTATACAGCAACAACAACAAGAAAAGAAATATATTTAAGAAATATCAAAAGGCAAGCTGAAGAGAAAAAAATTGCCATGTAAAGAAAGGTAGTAAACCCAGAAGAAAATACCTATAAAATATTTTGATTTGTTAAACCATCTACTTTACCACTCAGAAGTTCTTATAATTTTGTTAGATGTTACTAAAGTTTCCAATCCTTCCTATGAATCATATAGATTTTAATACCATCAAGGAATGAGATTTTGCTCTTTGAATAATTTAATTTTTGAAAATCTGATAACTTACCTGCAAAAATTTTCCCTAAAAACATAATTATAATAAGATTATAGCATTCAGGCATAAAGTAGTTAAATACATAAAAAACCTTAACTCATCCTATTCTGTTCTCACCCTCTACCATGCACTAGAATACAGCTGGAGTTCATTAATATTTTTGAAGCATTTCAAATGACAGAAAATCCCATATGGAAATGAACAAAAAAGTTTGGCTAGATAGTGTTCAGAAAAAAATCCAGCAAAACAAAACAAAAAAACCCAGCAAACTAACAAAACCAAAAACAAACACAAAGAGACCTACACATCATATAAGAATGAGAAAACAGCATTCTGCATCATTGCATTTCTGGACCAAGTGAGACCAGAAAAATACTACATTATCAAATAAGTAAAGGCCTATGTGTATACATATTTTTATGTTTACTGAGGGGGACATAAGCAACTAAAATTCTCTGGGAAGCCTGACTATCTGTTTGCTAATACTGTTCTTTCAGTGGAGCTTGGGATGCAGAGGGGGGATTGTATCTCTGTGTGTGATCGTGTGTGTATGTATATTGCAAGTAGTTACTCAACTTATCATTATTATGTAGTGTTTAAAACCTAGTAGCTTGTTTCTTGTGTTATTTAGGACATATAACCTATTTCAACAAAGGAAAATTATTCCAGTGGCAGTCCTTTATGTCAGTTTTGGTATGTGGAGTCAGATGCAACAGCTCAGTCTTGTGCTAAAAAGGTACCTCCACCTTGTTCTAAACCAAACAAGGAAAACTGAGACTTGCTTTCCTCTGTTTTCTAAGTGAAATGGCATCATGACCCATCAAAAATAAAAATAAAATTAAGAAAACTATATTTCCTATTTCTAGGTCCACTTCATTTTCATAATCAAAGGCAAACAGCTTTGCATATGTAAAGCACCAAACAGGGAAGGACTTTGTTCTCTTTGTACAATGCAATTGTCTAAGGATGCAGCTAAAGAATATTCATATACAAAGAAAGAACTACCAAAAAACACACTATATAATTTTTTCTTAGTGTCCTCTTTACTAGAGATTAATCAAAATGCATACATTTAAAAGATACAAATAATCCCTTCATATGGATACAAAAATCTCCTCCGAGGAAATATTCTGCCTTGTAATATTTCTTTGCATGAGGTCAAAATAAGAAAATGAGGCATCCATGGCAGGTGTTTCTTGTAAAGAATTTTACAGTATGAAGGCACTCAGCCTCTACAGAATAGATCTGCAGCCTGAGCACTTGAAATACAGGGTTGGTCTTCTTTCAAAAGGATTTTCTGATTAATGTTGACAGATCACAGTGGTGCTGATGATCAATTAGTTAATGTTTGTACAGTACTTTGGAGATGTAAAACTCTTTAAGTGTTGAGCATTGCTATTATTACAAGTACTATTCAAGATCCTTAGGTAACTGTTGCGAGTACAGTAGACACGATCTTAATCTATTAATAGCCTTCTATAAGTGCAGTTGTTCACAGACTGCCAAAACATCACTAGTGTAGCATAATTCTTCTTTCTTTTTTTTTCCCGATAACATGGGTGTCATGAATGTTAGCAGCAAGGAAGCAAAATTGCTTCTGTCATCTTCTTCCCATTTTTGTACATATAGTATATGAAAGAATCTGTTTTCTTAAAATGACAGGAGAGAATTACATTCCCCTAAGACTCCAAGCCTCTGTATAAGATCTTTAATTTGGGATTTGAGTGCCAGATAATTAATAGTTGAGGTAGAATCCACTGTTTTGTGAGTCCCATGGCCTAATTAGTAAATCAGATTGTAAAAGGTTACTAGAAAAGGCCTTTAATCTTACCAGCATTTTACTGTTATTACATGTGGTAGACAGAGCATCCTGTATCAGGGACAGGAAGGAAAAATTTAGTGTCATAATAGATAATCTGCTGATGTAAATTTGTATAACTCCTTATTTACATCAGCTCAGAACTTGGCTCCTGACCTTACGGTCACTTTACGTAGTGTCTGCAAATTAGTTTCCAGTAGCCACTAAGTGAAAAGCTACTAGGTGAGGACATGTGTGTCTACCAATTAAAAGCAAAAAAAAAATTATCCAAAATCAGAAATAACAAGCTTTCCAAACAAAAGAAGCTAGTATAAACTCAATTAAGGTCAGGGGAAAAGAGCAAGGAAACAATTAGAGCAATAAAAAGATGTTTTTGAATTGTTCTTTTATACCTGCACAGAAAGACATGCACAATGACATTCTCACACCCCCAAGTGTGAATCAGTGCTGATAACTTCTGGCACAGGGTTTGTCAAAGGGGTGCATTCACAGAAAAGGCAGAGCTGCAGGTACAGGTCATCAAAAGCCTGATCTAAAGTTGTCTCTGTCCAACCTGCCCTGAAAAAACCCTGCACCTGGAATGGTGGCAGCAGGAGCTAGAAGGACATCCTGCTAATCTGCACTGATGCTGGACGGAAAGTGACTGTCAGAAGTATTCAGGGTGTCACCCAGGATCGAGAAAGTGGAGATCAGGACAGGGATCCCTTATCAGTGCTGTGTTACAGTTGAGCAAGAGGTGGGAGGGCTGAAGACAGGCTGGTAGAGATGGTTGAGCAGCCTTTACCCAGTGTATCATAGCATGGTCTTGGGCAACCGCTGATCCTCTTTTGTGCTCCTTCTGCAAAATGAAGGTAACAACTCTGCAAAACGCTGCATGAATATGAAGTATTAGCAATGCCAATTCTGTTTATGGGAATATTTTTTCCACTTACTATTACAGAAGTCTGCTATTAGTCTCCAGATTTCATTTATTTTTGCTCAGTGCTATCCACACAATTACCAGTTCTCATTATGAAAATAATTGCTGCCTATATCACTGTGGGTTTTTTTCTTTTTGATAATATATTTCATGTTCAGAAAGGCATATTAAAATGATCTAGCCTGACCTTCCACACAATGCAAGCAGTGTATTCTCACGGAGACATTCTTACAACAAATCTCACAGTGGAGCTATTAAAAATACCAGCATATGTTCATAAGCCAGGGTGTCACTGTACAGGACACATAACAAGAGATCACCCCTTCCCTGAAGAATTTATAATTTAACTGGATCCCCCAGTAGGGTGAGAGGGAAGATATATGTCTATCCTTAAGATTATTAATAGAATCTGTGGAAAACCTAGAGAATAAATCTTCTAGCTACCACTGTATTGTTTTCCCTCCACTGCCATCCTTTTTGTGATGAATAAAAGAAAGACTTCCTTTGTTATGATAATTTTCTGCCACCTCTCTTATTTAATCAGTGCAATTTTAAAAATAATATTCAATTTATTTCCTGAGATAAAAGTCCTATTCCCAACAGCTGAGTTCCTTAAGAACCTCTACATCGATGTCACAGGATTTCTGTTTGTGCCATGGTCTGATCTTTCTTGATATTACACACCACCCATCACTGTCATCGCCAGCAAAGCAGCCTTATGAAGATGGAAAGCCTACCATGTTAATTTTCAGAGCCATGTTCTCAACCTACTACACAGGGCATTAACCCCCACTGTGTTGAGTCAAGAATCAAGTGCATAAAGGATGTCAGGCATTGTAAGCTGGCGGTAATCAGATTTGCTGGTCACTTAGCCCCAGCTGCACTTAAAAATGTGTGTTTGGAATAAAAATATTGGATAGTAGCAAAGCTGAAATACTTTACAACAGGAGTTGTTTTTTCAGGTCATCTAAAATATACTTTAGATGCCAATATACAGTGAAACTTACCCCAGATTGTTAATGCAGTGTTGGAATTTAAGCAGAATTTTACCAGAGCAGACATGGGTACTGTCACAGCAATTAAAGTTTTCAGCAAGGGTTTCCTGCATGTGTAGAGTTATTTATATGGTTTGCACTATCCTAAGACCACAAGCCTCCATTGTGCTGAGTGTTGAATGAGTCCAAATAACCAGACAGTCTTTGCCCTGCTGAGTTCCAGTCTGCAAAATGACGTCCTTACTCCTCAGCGTGATGTCACAGTTCAAGAAGAAGTGCTCTGGCTGGGGGAGAAAGAGCTGAAACTACAGGAGTTGGTCCATCATTGCCCTTTCGTGGAGGAATATAACACATAACAGCTGGTTCTTTCCTCTTCACCCTGTGCTCCTGCTGGCAAATCCCTCTTGCTGCTGTGGCATCTGACAACCAAACCTTTCCTTCAGCTTCACCTTGGATTTCTTTTTTTTACAGAAGCACATTATTAAAAACATAAATTATGGTCTGAGAACAGTGTTATTGAGCACACAGGATTAAAATCGCATGCTTTAAAATGAAAATGTCAGTCTGACAGGTGCATGTAGCCAGATCTGTAGAATACTTTTAACAAATATGAAACTTCTTTTAACATAGAAGTTTGGACGGGAAAAATATTTGCAAATTCAGTTCAAGTTTGATTAAGTAAGGAGTTGTTAGATATACTTTTCCTAGATATTCAAACATTTCTTTAAAAAAAAATCTTTGTTGAAAAAAGAAAGGTACATGAAATTACTAATTAATAAATGTTATGACAATAAAATAGAGCACTGAACTTGAATTAAAAATTAAATATATCAAGTTTGCTCAAAACAAAGCAAAATATTTGGCAGAAAAATACACATGGAAAATAATATTCTTTAAGATCTCCTCTTGTCTTAGTGTTTGGCTTTCTTTTAAAAACCAAGCCTCAGAATTGCAGTAGTTATGCAATCCTGTTTATTACTTGAATTTTAGGGCCATTTTTATTTAAATGACATGGGAAATGAGTTCCAGGGAAAAGTTGCTTGTATTTGAAATTGTCCAGACAAAAATTCCCAATACCAAAACAAAATTACGGAAGGGGTTAGGTCTGAGGTCAGGTTTGGATTCCTCTTCAGCAGCAATTCAAACCCCATGGACTTGTACAGTACATTAAGATTTGCAAATGCAACAGATAGAGAGCAGCTATTTAGATTATTTCAGGTTGGTGAATATTTCTTATCTGATTTTGAAAGTATTACACATGCTATAATTAGAGCTTTGATAAAAGTAGAGGTCATCATCCCTTCCAACTGGCATTGCATCTCTTTGGGGACCTTATTAGCTATGAAGTTTACACAAAAAATTTGCATTGGTCAAGATTATATGGAAACTTCAAAGTTCAAATGACAATACAGGGGTAGCAGGGATATTCTTAAATCCCTTTTTTAGGAGTGACACCACTGATGGTTGTAGGTCAGTCTGCTTTCTAAGTTCCTCACTTTATTTCCCCAGGGCCTTAGATGGCCAAGCAGAAATCAGAAACTAGACCAATCCCTTCTTAATTATTATAAGAAAGTTTAATATTAGTGTTTCCTTTCATTCTTGTGTTTTCTTGATAACCCAGAAAAGATGTGTGGTGAGGGTCTGACCCCAGGCAGCGGGGGTAAAAATTTCCTTTTTATTGGTACTTTTACTTTAATTTGCACCTGAACATACTGGAGCAGATCACAAAGAGGCAGTAATCTGCTTTCTGGGTTCACCCAAGGGCTCTGGCAGCTCTGTGGGCTGTCACCTCTGGGTTCTCTCAGCAGCTTTTGTTAGATTATTTCTACTAGATACTTTGCAACATTTAGCTCTCACTTAGAACCTGGCACTACTTGTCTCTTAGCTTGTACCTGAGGATCCAGCCCTGAAGTGTATTATTTTTCCCCAGATCTGTTTGCTGCTGGCACATACAGACAAGTTCCAAAGACAGGACCCCAGAATGACAGAAAATTGCAAGCACATATTCACTGATGTTTGAATGTTGAGCAGATAGCTTTCTGCAGCTCACCCTCTTCTGCTATTTAAACAAATTTAGGGAATACCAATTTTTTTGCTGAAAATTTGGTCTATTTCTTTGTGTCAGAAATATATGTCACATCAATATTAAAGTGGAATACCAGACCACTAGGGTCCTTTAGCTTTACCATCATGAAAAAAGAATTCTTGGCGGGACAAAGGGCCCCCAAGGCTGTGCAAAAGCATTCATAAACATTAGTCTTAGATGAGAACAGCAGAGAAATTCCAGATAAACATTCTGGCTAAGATCAGACCACACATGTATTTTCTGATAGTGCAAGACACTCTTTATAAGAAGCTGTGATTGCAAGATTACAGCTGGATCTTGCTGACAGCATTTTAGGCTTTTTTTCTTCCTTCCATAATCATTGCTAAATATGAACAAAAATTTGCTCCACTGTCCATAATTTGAGGCATATGAAATGAGATTATAACACATTAAGCAAAAAAACACAATGCTCTAGGCATTGGAGTCCCTGTCCCAGTAGCATGCTGTTTACTTCCTCCATCTATAACAGCAACCCTTCTGCTCTGGTTCTGAAATATTCATCTATTTCCCCCATGTTTCTCAACATTTACACCAAAAAATTCCAACTGACCTGTCAACACCCCAGGGCCCTCAGTCATTGGTAGCCCATGCAATGGACTTCTATAAGCATGTCAGCAAGAGCTGAGTGCTGAGAACTTCATGGCTGTTCCTCCTGTGGTCCAAGCTAGCCCAGGAATTGTTCAAATAGGTTTACCTTAGTCTGGGACCTACTAATGGGTCCCACTGCGATCACACTTGTTTTTAAACAGACTATTTATTCATCAGCATACATTTTGCAATTATACTCCTAAACCAAATCCAGATTTCTGCTGGCTCACATTCCACCATTGATTGGAGGGTGCCATGCTAACATATTAACCCCTTAGGGGCAGGCAGAGATTTCCTTCACAGACATATTGCTAGGACCAGCTTTCACTTCTCGGTTATCAGAGTTTTGTTACTGGAAGCAATGTAAAAATAATGAAATAGTCATTACTTCTTCTTGCAGAGCTGCAGGACCACTTGCATGCACCATCTTGCTTGCCTGAAGCTGCTGACAAAGTACAAATCCTGTGTTATGTGAGTCAAGGAGAAATGAGAGTTTGGTTTTCTTGATATGGGCTACTTGTGTGAGGTTTCGTCCTCCAATAAGCTCTGTGAGTGTAACTTCATAGAATCATGCAATAGAATAATAGAATCATTAAGACTGGAGAAGACCTGAGCTTTCCCTAGTACAACTGGCATTTGGGGATTTTTTTTGTGTGTTCTTTTTTTTTTCACATAGACTCATATGGATGTCTCATTACCTTTAATATAGGTTTCTGGGCAGTGACAAACAAAGGAAATCTCCACTAGTATGCAATTATCTTCTCTGAAAAAAAACATTCAATAGTTGAAATGCCCTCTTTTGTAAGACCTTCTTCAGAAAATTTACCTTTGTGGATATATCATAAAATGGAAAGGCAATCTATTTGAGAAAGCTGAGTTTGCCTTTAGGGAAAATTCGGCAATATAAAAATTCCTCTCTGATATGTCTCTCTTGTTGAGAAATTGAAGCTGCTATAATTAACTAGTGTTTTGTTCTTGCACAGGTTTGTTTATATTTGAGAAAATGCAATAGAACAATTAAAATTTAATAATATGGTAAATAAGATCTGAATAATTTATTCAGAGGAAATAAAATGAATGTTGATGATCACTTTTTTGAGATTAGAAGAAAAAGCTGACTTCTAAGATTGTATAGAAATTTTGTTCTCTTGTTTGGAACAAACATGTTTATGTTGGATCCATTATCAAAGAAGAAAATACAAGCATTTTTACTTAGCAACAGAAGTACATGTAAAGTATGAACTCATTTGAAATAAGATAAACTTGAATAATATAGAAATTATGAAATAGCAAATCATCATTTTGAAATATCTCATGCCAACTTCTCCCTAAAATTAATTTTATATATGTGTACTCTGTTGTGTATTTATACATTTCCTTATACTTTTACAATGGAAATAATAGAGAACCTTTTTTTTTTTTTTTGCTATTAACAATAACGGGATCTGTACCATTAGTTTCAATAGTGCATGACAAAGACTGTCATTATCATTATTTCCTTCAACAATACCTATAAACCCTAAATAAATAAATAAATCAGAATTACATTATAGTTATGTATAAAGGCTTCCAAGTTAACAGCATGTTTTGATATACAGATTCTAGAAAGCCTCTTTTTCCAACAGTATACATTTATCTTTTTTTCTGGAATAAACTGTCAAATGATGTATCTTCCATTCATAAAGTGGTTTTTATCTTATAATTGCTTACTTATACATTCAGTAAAGAAAGTAGTGTTTATTTTCCTTCAAATTTATTTTTTTAATATAGAGGAATATTCTAGATACAGAGGAAGAGTTCTGTGTGATTTGCAGCTCAAATTAGTACACTCAGAAACCATGTTTACGGATGGTTGCTTAATGCTGGAAGTCCTGGGCTCAGGTGACTCCTGAGCCAAAAACAGGAAAGAAAAGGTTTTTGACCATTTTTAATATAAAAGAATACCAGTAGAGTGCCTCGCTGAAAACCAAATCCTTCAGAACTTTGCCTAATTCTGTCTTCAGCATCCAGCAACCCAATGCTCTACATTTAAAGAATAGCCATGGGTTTGAGAGGATGTCTGGTCCAACAGAACAAAATCATTTCTGCAATAGTAGGGAGTGCAACAATAAAAGCTACTAAACCCATAAAATGCAGAGTCAGAATCATATGTGAACCATCTGAGGTTTAATGTCTCCTGCAACCTGTGGAGAATATGATGCAGTATAGAACCAGGTCCTGTGTTGTGATGGGACTGAACTGAAAAGCAACTTTCAAACAGCATAGCAGAATACCAAGATGCCTAAAAAGTAGCTCAGTACACATAATGTTTTTTAATTGAAGGGTTCAGACTGTTTCACAACCTGAATGTTGTAGTGCTTTTTTCTGTAGATACATATGTAATAAGAAAGTAGAAAAACTGAGTCCCATAGCACTGTTCCAAGTTAAGAATAAAAACAGTGAGTCTCCCAAATTTCAGAATTATTTTCTGTCCTTGTAACAGGCTGTAATATTGTGTTATGCACAACAATATGCAGAGTTATTTGTGTAAATATTCATGTAAATAGGCAGTCTTGTTCTTTCCATGCCCGGTGTCTTCTCCCTTCCTGTCCTGGGAGAGTCCTCTAACCTGGTATTAATCTGGAGAGCAAGAAAAAAATGAAAAAAAAAAGTATTTATCCTGCTCCTTGGTTCTTCAGGTTGTCCAGCTGCACAATGGTTAATACCGAATATTGTGGTGTAAGTTTTTCCTTTTTAGTCTGATAAATGAAAGTCTAGATTTTGTTTTCTGCAAATTCTTCTTCAGTGTGTTACTGGAGTAGTTTCTGGGAAGGGTATGAAGGATAAAGATATCAGGACAAATCTCAGAGAACTTGAAGGAAAGTTGATGAAAAACCTGAAGTCTGCAATTCTCCTGTGGTCAGTGTTGAACCAGATCTCTGTCACTGCTGCAGCAAGTGAAAAGAACCTTTGACTGCGCATTCTCTGTTTATAGCAAATGACACTTATCTGGTATGAGTCTTTTTTTGCTTTGGTTGGGGAAAATGGGTTAAAGATTCATTCTCCAGCAGTAAGGGTTAAGTAGTTTGAAGAACAGATGTAAAATGGAGCAAGGTAGTGTCCACTCCACAGTTCCTCTGGGCATAGTGTAAACTCACTGCAGCTGAGCCAGAATACAAGTGCCATGAACCCGTGCACACTCATAACAGAGATGTGAGGTTGACATGCCTGCTTCTGCCAGGCTGGAAGAGATGCTTTCTGTGATCACCCAAAACAATAACTTTGAAACTTGAAAGCATAAAATTGGTCTTTAGCTTCATAAATTTATTAGCATTAAGCCTATCTGACATCTCCAAAATCTTGGAGTAGCCAAGACAATAGCTGGATTGAACTCACTGAATACCCACTTTATGTTTCACTACAAAACTCATGGTTTAACCTGTGGTATCAAATTTAATAATATAAGATATGTAGTGTCAGCTGCCTGAGACTGCTCATTAGCTATCTTACAAGTTTTTTATTAATTGTTGTAAAGTTCATAATTAAAAAACTCCAGTCATCCATTAAGTATACAGCGTAAATCATTTGTACGACAGATTGTGTCTTTTGTAAAACAAGAGGTCATGTGTACCAGTAATAAACACCAAAAAGCCAAAAAAATCTCACCAAGGACCTAGTATTTTCAGCATGTTTTATTTTTCCTCATCCTTCACCACTAACTCGTGTACTGTATTCTACAAAAGTTTCTCTTTTTTTAGCTCTTTGTTATCAATGAGCAAAAATGCCTCCTACAGATGAGCAGATATATTTTTTCTCCATCTGTTGAAGCATTTTCTTTGCTGTGCTCTGGAAATTTGCCAAAAGGGAACAAGATAACACTTCTGAACACAGGATGGATGGCAGACATAAATCCGATGGAAAGATGGACTAGAGCAGCTGACTGATGATTTCACAAAGGCTGTTTTGTTGATTCTCACTGAACCTGAGGTTTTCTTCTTCCATTTGTGTCAGTGAGAACAAGAATAGTTCAATCTCACACTGGAAGAAGAGCAGGGTATTTTTTAATTACATGACTTTTGTCCTTTTTGGATTTTTGGCACTCCAGTTTAATGAAGCCAGACCCTGCAATTGCAAGTGGGAATTCACTGGGGAGGTAAGAAAGTGCACAAGTGTCTGCCTATACTTCCTAGTAATAGCCAATTGTATCTTCACTTTCACTGTGTTTAAATTACAGTTAAAGAACATGTTATTGAGAAGAATGGTCTTTGAAAGCCGCTCAGTGTTTACTTGTTTTAGTGGCCTTTGAAAAAAAACACAGATTCAGGGTATCTTGCAAGTCTGCAGTTTTCAGTCATCAATTACCTTGCTTTTAAGATATGGGAATTGTGGAAGACAGATTAATGATTTCAACCTATGTAGTAATTTTTCACGGAATGCTTGGACTATCCCTTCCAAATCAAGCAGGGTCCATGTCACTAAACGCAAACTGCTGGTTGACTCTGTCACATAAAATATCCATTCTATCAGCAAAACTTCTTTGGCCCAGTCGAGGGTTTCATAAATGCCTCAATGTTAATTATTGTGCCTTTACTTTAAAGAGCAAATACAGGTACTAGTCCAACATGATGGGATTCACTGTGTGGTGGCTGCTATGGCTGGATAATGCTCTTTGATTTACTGACCTGCAGATAAATCAGTCTCCCAGTTCCTAGTGGGAGTCAATGGAAAGGCTCACACTCTATGAAAGGTTTCTGGATTAGGTTCCTCCCACAGTTAGAAGTACCTTCTTCTCAGAGAAAAAGTAGAGAGAAAAAAACAAGCCCTAAAACCAGTTAAGGATGCTCTTCACTTTTCTTCTGGGGGCTGCTTTAGGCATTATATTGAACAAGCATATACAAACAGCCTCTCAGCCTCTTGTGAATTACAATTGTTATATGCTTCCTTCGAAATAAAGACTTGGCTCTTTGCCCTAAATAACACAAGATGTTTTTTTCTTTTTCTTTCCTCTTTTTCGTTTCTTTTTTTCTTTTTTTTTATGATTTTCCATTAAATTACTAGCAGAACATTAAGTTTAAACACTGGCTTTCTTTGCTAAAGAAAAGAGTGATATATTCATGTCAAGGTTGGTGTGCCTCCGTCAGACTTTTTCCCCCCATTTATGTTATGTTTAATTAGGCTTCATTTTTTTAATAGTGTTTAGTGAATAATAGTGTTTAATAGTGAATAAATATCTCTAACCCTTACTTATCAATTTATGAGAAGGGGGCCTTTTACTGTCCTCTTGTAAGTGTTCAGCGAGGCTAGTTATCATTTTGCAGGGTCAAATGCCGTCTATGGTCCTCTTATATACAACATTGAAAGGGCTTCCTAGTTTACATGTAGTATTTCAACAGAGGTCATATAATTTAACAGCAAAATGATAACATGAATACACATTAGTCTTACTAGGTCTAACTATGATGATTTACCAACAGAAGTTGTAAACCTGAGTCTTCTTGTGGGTGCGTCGAGTAATAGCCCTTTTACAATTTGTTTATTATAACGTTGCAAGTGTAGTATTGCAACATGTAGAAGTCAGCTCCATCATTCTAGTAGCTCGCACTTCATTTCAGTTACTGCAGTGAGTGCAGTGGTTTGACAAACATTAAACCGGTGACTAAAAAGAGATAGGACAACTATCAGAATCATAGAATGGCCTGGGTCAAAAAGGACCTTAGAGATAAACTAGTTCCAACAGCCCTATCATGGGCCAGGAGACCTTTCACTAAACCAAGTTGCTCAAAGCCTCATCCAACCTGACCTTGAACACTCCCAGGGTATCCACAATTTCTCTGGGCAACCTGTTCAAGTGCCTGACCGCCCTCACAGTATCGAATTTCTTAATATCTGATCTAAATCTAACCTCTTTCAATTTGAAGACATTCCCCTTTGTCCTGTTACTACATGCTTTAAGTATCTCAATAACATACATCCCATCTTTCTCCCAGATGTGCCATAAAGTTCCTATTCTGGTCAACACTTTGTCTCCCAGCACCATTATTGACCACATCAGGTCTTGTCCTGTTGAAGGCTGGTCTAGTTTAGCCCAGATGATCATCTCCACAACCCCATATCCTTGCTTAATTTCGGTGCTGGCTATTCTTATCTGTTATAGTTGCATGTCCTTCAACATGCTTCATATTCTCACTATGAGGCTCATAATATTTTCAAATATGTCTTCTATATTTTCACAATGGGTACAGGAAATTTGTAGAAATTTTGAATGTACATGCGCCCAGGGAGACGTTACGTCTCTGCATTGCTTGTAACTCATTAACTGCTGAATAGTCTTCTACTTTACTTAACTCCAGATAGAAGATTTAGTCAAATATTCTCCTTGAGAGTGTCAAACTACACTTTATCCAAAGCAAATACTTTTCCAGTTTCCATCTTCTTCCTCTTCCTTGCTTGCTTGCTTGCTGCTTGCTTTCCTGACTTCTTTCTTTGTCTTTCTCTCTCTCTTCTTGTCTCTCTTTCTCTCTCTCTCTCTCTCTTACTTTGTCTCTTTTAATCTCTTTCCTTCTCTCTTTTTTTTCAGAAGTAAAGTTCTTAATGGAGCATTGCTGGGAAAACAAAGAAACAAACAAACACACACACCCGCAAACCACCAAACAAACCAACCAAAAAAACAAAACCCAAAAAAACCCATGTAATAATAAAGCCACCACAAGAGTTGTTAAAAAATTGGCATCCTGATTTGAGATTTTATTATGCCGCCTATACAGAGAAACAACTTGATTTAAGGAATTTAAGCCCATGAATTTATGGACCACTGCTAACAGAATCATGTCCTGTGAACCCACTCAGCTTTCACTGTGGAATTAATCTGACTTCCCTGTCAGGGTAGAAAGTGGCTTATCTTAGTGAGAAGTTTGTATCTGAGTCCTCAATGACGCAACAGTGATATCGTTATTCTGAATTGGGATTTGTGGCTGAAGGTTGGTTAGATAACTGAGGTAGGGGAACAAATTATGTATCACCATCCATCACAATTACTGAATTAATAAAGACATTTTGTATCAAGGATTTAAAGACGGGTTGCTTTTCAAGTCATCCTCTACCCCAGGAGTCCTGTGGTCACTCCATTTTCCAAGGTTTGGCATTTTCCTCTCATACGACACTTCTCCGAAATTCAGACTTACCCTACCTTCTCTACAAGCTATAATCAGCACCAGGTCAAAGCAATTAGTTCACTTCAAAGAGTTGTAACTGCACAGACCCATATGGCTGCTTCCCATGTGACTCTGTAAGCTAATTAAACTTGACTTTATTTTGCCCTATTCCATTTTCCTCTATCTGAAGAACCAATTCGCCAGTGCCTCCAACTTTACATCCATGTGCAACCCCTTTGAAGTCAACTTCCTGCCACTAGGAAGTTTTCCAATATATTCAAATTAATTCTTCCATATATTTAATTCCATTACATTGTTTTAATTGTGTCATATTGCATCACCTTAAGCAGCAGCTTTTGACACAGGTACAAGAAGTTTGTAGCTGAGTAGATTTAAAGGGACTACTGTGATCCTCTTTGTAGAGGAAAGTCTATATATATTAATGTCATATTGAGGAGCTGGGTTTAGGGCAGAGAAAGCAGGGCAGTTCTCCAGGATGCTAGACACTGGGGTCAGCAGGTCAAGTTATATGATAATGGAAATTTTCCAATATACAAACAGCTCCTGCTTGGGGCAAGCACATTTCTATTGCAGTTATTTTCATGTCTTTAAAAGATTGAGATTGGATATTAGGAAGAAAAGGTTTACTGTGAGGTGGTGAGCCACTGGAACAGGTTTGCCCAAAGAAGCTATGGATAACCCACTCCTGGCAGTGTTCAAGACCAGGTTGGATGGGGCTCTGAGCAACCCGGTCTAGTGCAAGGTGTTCCTGTCCACAGCAGATGGGTTGGAACTAGATGGTCCTTAAGGTCCCTTCCAACCCAAAACATTCTGCGATTTTATGAAATATAATGTGTGTGTGGTTTAGAAAGCAGGGCTGGAAAAGTATTTTATTTCATCCTCATGACCTCCTGCTGCAGAATTGATCCCTATTCTGTATTTTTCCAATCCTTTGTACATTTTAGTCTTAAACGTCATGGTGAAAGGTGACAGTCTGTGAGATTTCTCAGAATATGGAGTTATGCTGCTAAATCCCATACTGAAGTCAAGGTCTATTACAGAACTTCTGTAACTTTTCAGAGTCAGTACTTTGATATTTACAGATTATGCATTGTCTAGAGCAGAGTTGTGTCTAAAAAATTAAGATTTGATTCATTGGTGGATATAGCAACCTGAGGAAAACAATTCAGGCAGAAAAAAAAACCTTTTTGTTTGATCTGTCACATGGCCTTTTATTTCAAGCTCTCTGAACTCTTTCTTAAAATCTCTTTCAAAAATTGAACTGAATTTTCCCAAGAAACAATTCTTTGAACTGGAAAGTCAAAATACATTGTTTTAATGTTTAAAAAGCAAAGTAAAAAAAAAATTATTTTTTTAACTTTTTACTCTGGGTGAAGTTAGGCTGTAGCAGAAATATGTAAAGAAATTTGGTCGTGTTCTGACAATGCTGAATCTGTGCCTTCGGACAAAAATATTACCTGCCGTTTCTGTAGGCAACTTTTCAGTTCTAATTCATTAAAAATGTTATAATTTTGGAGGACTTTGGTATTAAATTTTGAATATTAGATAGTTCCTGTAACACTATCCATCAGACATTCAGAAATATCTGATGCAGGAGACAGATTCAACATGTTTTTGGTTAAACCTCATTATTCAGTCATAGTTCCAGGATCAGTGGTTTTGGTTTTACCCTTCTTGCTGTCTATTCATTCAAAGGTCTTTCTTCCTCATCACCCTGCTACCCCCTCTCCCCCCACCCCCATAAAAAAATGCTGTATGTAGAATCATGGAATCGTTTTCATTGGAAGGGACCATAAAAGTCATTCAGTTTCAACCCTGCTGCTGAGGGCAGAGACACCTTCCACTAGACCAGGTTACTCAAAGCCCTGTCCAACCTGGCCTAGAACACTTCCAGGAAGCCACAACTTCTCTGGCCAATATATCCACATATTGTTTTCTGCAATAAAGATAGCGAGAGGTGAAAAGATATAGTCTTTATATTATGTATGAAATAGTTAACATTTTGAAGCCAAGATCATAATTTGAATCCCAATATAACTCCCATTTAATCCATCTGCTGAAGAGGGATGCAATATCACCAGTCATCAGGCAGGAGGATTTTAGCTATGCCCATAGAAATATTTGCATGAGTTCCCTTAACTAAATGCTAATTAAAACACAGGCTTTGCAAGAAGTGGCCTGGGAACCCCAGTGGTTTCTCTAGATTTGCTATGTCAGGAAAACGACTCTCCATAAATGAGGTACTTAAAAAAGTTTGCTGCGTCTTAGAGCCACAGCATAGACAGGTGGTCAGTAGACCTGATTGTCACCTTATCTGTGCCACAGAGAGCTTGTCCAACATATTTTCCTTCTGCTTCAGGTTCCCTTTGCACAAAACTTCTCTGCATGGGCCTGCTTGCCCAAGAGCGCTCAAATGGAAGACCTGACTAAGGGATGTGTGTAAAGTCTTCTTGAAATCCTTGGGCAAACAATAGATAAAAATATAACAATTAAATTTATACATATCAAAAATGTATTTCAGACAGCTCCTTCTCAGGGAACTTCCTGAGTAAAAATCGTTCTTAACTATTTTCCTTAAGCTGACAAAAAGCAAACTATTATGTACATCCCCTATAAACCAGCAAACAAGCAAATAAACTTGAGTGAATGAATCATAGAATCATTAAGATTGGAAAACACCTTCACGATCATCATGTCAAACCTTTGACCAAATACCACCATGCCCACTAAAATATAGCACAAAGTGCCACATCTACTAATTTTTTGAACACTTTCAGGGATGGTGACTCTACCACTTCCCTGGGGAGCCAGTTCTGAAGCTTAATCACTTTTTCAGTGAAAAAATTTTTCTATTTGGTGCCAGAAAGCATGCAAAAATCCAAATAAGGTCTTTTAGCTCTCAAAAACAATTTGAATCTGAAATATCTACCTGGTAACATTCAATAAATACGGTCTTTTTTTTTCCATGATTTTTCATGAATTTTATTTCTTCTGTTTCTTCCTGGAAGAATCCAGAAAGAAGAAAATTTCATTAGAAGTTTTCATAATAGATTTAATTCACTTTCATGTAGTGAGTTAACGAGGTGATTTCAAATAGAATGCTTTCATGGTATGCATGTACCAGCTGGCAGTTTTCCTCCTTTATAGTCTTGCATATAGACAGAATTATAGAATCCTGAATGTACATAGTACAATAACAATACTATGAAAACAACCTGTAAATCTCATAGGTTGTGTATTTCCTAACACCACCATTATTTTTTTTAAAAAAAATTGCTTTCTAAATCTTTTAGTGACTCAAAGACTGATTTAAAATTGTACTCAGCCCTACATAATTTACATAGCAGAATAGTGTCACCACAGCAGATCAAGCCAAATTAGTGAAAAGGAACAGTACCAAACCTTCTGGCCTAATGAGTTTTACTCATGACAAGAACAAGTGTTAAGTCTTCCCCCTGCCTTGCCCTGTGTATGTAATTGACCATAACACCACATGGTTAATTATTTGAACATTTAATCTCAACATGAAAAAAATACAGAATACATTACCACTTTCTTTTGACAACAGTTTTTATAATTAATATTGAAGTATTAAAATAACTGATTATAGCTTACATTGCTGTAGAGCTGTTGATATAAACTGTGAGATCATTAGTTTATGTTGCACCAGTCCCTTCATATCCAACTCTGGTTTATGATTCTTAGTATGTTTTGGCAGGTCATATGTCTTTATATGGAGAAAAAATTCCCCTTTCTTGTTTTTAGTTAATTTGACACTTGCAGTACTTTGTTTCAGATTCCCTTGGAGTACAAGCAGAATGTGTGTCCTGGGAGATAAATTTTCTCTCTTAGGTTTAGAAGGCTGTGAGTTGAAACCTTAAAGGGTTTTCTTTATTACATATTCTGTATGCCTGTTTTCCTCTCACTGTAATATGGATGGCTATATTTGTACCACATAATTATCTTTATTGCCTATAAACAGGCTGTATCTGACTTGAACATTTCAGCTTTTTTTTTTTTTTAATCTGGTAAAGAAACAAAACCTGTAGTAAATTAACTCTGATTTCCATGGAGTTCTGTGCACCTTTAAAGCTTAGTATGTGTTTTTTGTGAAGTCTATAATCCTTGAACAAAATGCTTAATTAACCTCTTTTGAAAAATTCGTAATATGTTTCCATTGAATTCATGAGGCTGTGTGGGCACCAACTGCCGGTTAATTTACAAGAATGTGTTTGCCTCCACTTCCGAAAATGCTGTGTGCAACCTAGTGGATAATCCTAGATGCAGATGATGTCATTACTATCCTTGTTATTGGTATTTACATTACAAGGATTTATATTTTTTTTCCTTTTTTATATTTTTCTTCCATTGTGTTTTTTTCACATTTATTCAACACAGGGAGAGAAAATGTCTGCTTTATTGTTGGAGGTTTTTTGTGCAGTAGATTGGAAAAGACCTCTAGAAACATTGAGTACAACTGTAAACCTGACCTCTTAATGGTTATCCTTGCTCTGCACACAGGCAGAAGCACTTGGAAGAGCTTTCTTAAAAGTTACAACCTCTGAAATGTGCTCAAACCATGTTCTTCAATGTCCTCCCCCAAATGGCCTCATGTTGTGCTAGGAGAAGCTCAGACTGGAAATTAGGAAAAAAATCTTCACTTGAAGGATGGTCAGGCATTGGAATAGGCTGCCCAAGGAAGTGGTGTAATCGCCATCCCTGGAAGGTGTGTAGATTTGACTCGTGGGGACAGAGTTTATTGGTCAACCCAGTTGTGCTGGTTTAACCACTGGACCCAATGATCTTGGAGATCTTTTACAGCCTTAATGATTCTTTGATTCTATGGTCTTGGGTCTTGACTTTCTCAGAGATAAGAGACATAATGTGTGGTTGGAGCCCAGAGAAAAATTCCCTTTTCTTTACCACCCCTGTGGTTTTTTTTGTGCTAGGAGGAAGAACTTGGAAGAGGGATATTTCTAAAGGAAAATGCTTTCTTGTTTATAAAATATGAGTAATCGGGAAAAGCAAAAATTAAACATATGAGTAGGGGAAGAGATGTTATGAAGGAACTCTGTGTGCAAGTTAATCTGTGTTGACTGAGTACAGGGAAAGTAAGGAAAGAAGTGATTGATATGGTAGGACTAAGGAGAGTCTTCTTAAAGCAGTGACCAATTTCCAAATAAAATAAATGAAAAAAATAAGCCCATGTTTTGGCTTTTTTGTGAAATTTATTGCTGTAGGGCTTCCTCTCCACCAGCAATCACAAACCTATAGAACTCTAAATCTTAGTAATTATATCCATTTGTTGAAGGGGAGGGGAGATGGGTAGAATGGAAAAGAAAAAAAATCAGTACACAAAGTTACAGAAGACAGTTAGGAGAGGGATAGAAACTATAGGAAACTAAAATTCAACTGACACCAAAAATCCAGGATCAGATCTAAAATTTTTCAGCTGAATGTCTGATCTACATTACTCTGCTTTGAGAAGGGCTTCCCTTACCTTTTGGATAAGATTTAAAACTCAGAGCCTAAGTTATCGACGCTGAACTGCAAGGAAAGGTCTTTCTGTTATGGATAACTTTCAAAATACCTAAAACTGACACTTTTTGATTGGCTCCAGGATCAACCTTAGGTAAACATTTTCAGTAGAAGGTGGAGACAAGCAGTTGTGTACATGCTTTGAACTCTATGAGAGAGAGAGAGATGTTTTAAGGATTAAGGCTACCCGTTATAGGGTGCAAGGACATTATTGGCAGCTATTTCCAGTATGGATTTCTCATGTCCTTACACGGGAGAAAATTTAAAATGGCTACCTATGAAGGAAAATCTTCACAGCACATGGCTTGGGGAGGTAGTGAAGAGCCTTTTGTGGATTACACTAACCTTAATGTTTCCTTTTAGAGAGATGATTATAGGTGTTACTGTGGAAATTTTACTGCACAGATACTGGAGTCCATTTACTGTCTCTCACACGTATCAACACCTGTGGTACCAAACAGCTACAGAGGAAGCAGCTGACCGCTGCTCAGTTGTCACCAGGGTAACAACACAGGGGTGTTTCTTACAAACTGTTTCAACTACTGAGAGAGAGAGAAGGAAAAAAAAAGGGTTGTTATGCCAGTGTCTTTTGAGACATTTCATCAAGAGCAATGTTGGATGCACTATGGTTATCTTTTTTCAATCCCAGAAGGCTCTAGCCTCACTTTATATGAAAGTCCCCACCAGTGCTCAGATAATGGGATAACTCCTTTCTGAGATTTTATCTCATTATCAGCAGATTATTTTCATCCTAAAGTTCCCTAGTCTG